>JAJMSM010000069.1:0-39981 GCA_030578475.1 Hyphopichia wangnamkhiaoensis
GGAGTATAATTGATACACATATCCTTAAATCGACGGTTGTAGTTCAATTCTTTTCTTCTTCTTTTTCTTCTTGTAACTGTACCTTTTTCTTTTGTATATTCAAGAACCACCAAGTGGCCCTTATTATTCAATTGAACCTTCATCCCCTTATCATATCATTTATTTATTAATTTATCTTCATTTAATATCATTTCATTTTTTTTATTTTTTTTTATTTTAACTTTAATTTAATTGATTCAATTCCTTTCCTCTTGTACAGTCAACCCATAATCAACCATGCGCCCAGAGATTGAACAAGAACTTTCACACACTTTGTTAACCGAGTTATTGGCTTATCAATTCGCCTCTCCAGTCAGATGGATCGAAACTCAAGATGTTTTCTTGAAAGAACACAACACTGAACGTGTTGTGGAAATTGGGCCTTCTCCTACCTTGGCCGGTATGGCCTCCAGAACCATCAAGGCTAAGTACGAATCCTATGATGCTGCCTTGTCTTTACAACGTCAAGTCTTATGTTACGCTAAAGATGCTAAAGAAATTTATTACACTCCTGATCCCGCTGAAGCGCCAGCTCCCGCTGCTCCAGCTGCTCCAGCCGCTGCTGCTCCACCACCTCCAGCACCTGCTGCCCCTGCTGCTACTCAACCTGCTGCTGCCCCTGCTGCCCCTGCCCCAGCACCTGCCGGTCCAGCACCCGCCGGTCCAGCCGCCTCTATTCCAGATGAACCAGTTACCGCCAAATTATTATTACACGTTTTGGTTGCCCAAAAATTAAAGAAACCTTTAGACGCTGTCCCATTATCTAAAGCCATCAAAGATTTGGTCAATGGTAAGTCCACCGTACAAAATGAAATCTTGGGTGATTTGGGTAAAGAATTCGGTTCAACTCCAGAAAAACCAGAAGACACTCCTTTGGAAGAATTGGCCGAATCTTTCCAAGATTCATTCAGTGGCCAATTGGGTAAAACTTCCACCTCTTTAATTGGTAGATTAATGTCTTCTAAAATGCCTGGTGGGTTCTCTATCACCGTGGCTAGAAAATACTTGGAATCTAGATTCGGGTTAGGTCCTGGTAGACAAGATTCCGTCTTATTAACCGCTTTGACCAACGAACCTGCTTCTAGATTGAGTTCCGATAACGAAGCTAAGGAATTTTTAGATTCCGTGGCTACCAAATATGCTTCTACCGCTGGTATTTCTCTCTCCTCTGCCAGTGCTGGTGGTGCTGGTGGCGCTGGTGGTGCCGGTGGTGCTGTCATTGATAGTGCTGCTTTAGATGCCATTACCGCCGAAAACAAGAGATTAGCCAGACAACAATTAGAAGTGTTAGCCAGATACTTGCAAGTTGACTTGAATAAAGGTGCCAAATCTTTCATTAAGGAAAAGGAAGCTTCTGCCGTTTTACAAAAAGAATTAGATTTATGGGAAGAAGAACATGGTGAAGTTTATGCTAAAGGTATTAAACCAACTTTCTCTCCATTGAAATCAAGAACTTATGACTCTTACTGGAATTGGGCTAGACAAGATGTTCTCTCCATGTATTTCGATATTATTTTTGGTAAATTGACCTCAATTGATCGTGAAACCATTAATCAATGTATCCAAATTATGAATCGTGCTAATCCAACTTTAATCAAATTCATGCAATATCATATTGATCACGCTCCTGAAAATAAGGGTGAAACTTATCAATTAGCTAAGAGATTGGGTCAACAATTAATTGATAACTGTAAACAAGTTATCGGGGTTGATCCAGTTTTTAAAGATGTCTCTAAAATCACCGGTCCTAAAACTACCGTTGATGCTAAGGGTAAGATCAACTACGAAGAAACTAACAAAGAATCCGTTAGAAAATTCGAACAATACGTTTATGAAATGGCCCAAGGTGGTCCAATGACTAAACAAAAGGCTCAACCAACCATTCAAGAAGACTTATCTCGTGTCTATAAAGCTATCACCAAACAAGCTTCCTTATCTAAAGGTACCAAATTAGAAGTTGAAAAATTATACCAACAGTTAATCAATTACGTCGAGTCTAACAAAGAAATTGAAGTTGACCAACCAACTAAACAAGCTTTACAAGATGCTGCTCGTTCAAACTCTGGTACTTCCACTCCAGGTGAAGAAGATGACAGTGCTACTTCTGAAGACGATGAAATTGCCTCCTTACCTGATAAGACTTCTATTTTACAACCAGTTTCTTCTACTATCCCACCTCAAACTTTACCATTCTTACACTTGAAACAAAAGTCTGGTGATGATTGGGAATACAGTCAGCGTTACTCTTCTGTTTACTTGGATGGTTTGGAAAGTGCCGCCATTAACGGTTTAACTTTCAAGGACAAATACATCTTGGTTACTGGTGCCGGTGCCGGTTCTATTGGTGCTGAAATCTTACAAGGTTTGATTAGTGGTGGTGCTAAAGTTATTGTTACCACTTCTCGTTTCTCCAAGAAAGTTACTGAATACTATCAAACCATGTATTCTAGATATGGTGCCCTGGGCTCCACTTTGATTGTTGTTCCTTTCAACCAAGGTTCCAAACAAGATGTGGAAGCTTTGATTGACTATATCTACAATGATCCAAAGAACGGTGGTTTAGGTTGGGATTTAGATGCTGTTATCCCATTCGCCGCTATCCCTGAAAACGGTAATGGTTTAGACAACATTGATTCTAAATCTGAATTAGCTCACAGAATCATGTTGACCAACTTGTTGAGATTATTGGGTGCTATAAAAACTAGAAAACTTTCTGAAACTAGACCTGCTCAAGTTATCTTACCACTTTCACCTAACCACGGTACTTTCGGTTTTGATGGTTTATACTCTGAATCTAAGATTTCTTTAGAAACCTTATTCAACAGATGGTACTCCGAAGACTGGGCTAATAAATTGACCATTTGTGGTGCCGTCATTGGTTGGACCAGAGGTACTGGTTTGATGAGTGGTAATAACATTATCGCTGAAGGTATTGAAAAATTAGGTGTCAGAACTTTCAGTCAAAAAGAAATGGCCTTCAACATTTTGGGTTTGTTAACTCCTGATATTGTTAAATTATGTCAAGAAGAACCAGTCATGGCTGATTTGAATGGTGGTTTACAATTCATCGAAAACTTGAAAGAATTCACCCACAAATTAAGAACCGAATTATTAGACACTGCTGATATCAGAAGAGCCGTCTCAATTGAATCTTCTATTGAACAAAAAGTCATCAACGGTGACAACGTTGACGCTAACTACTCCAAGGTTACTGTTCAACCAAGATCTAACATGAAATTCGAATTCCCAGGTTTGAAATCTTATGAAGAAATTAAAGAAGTCGCTCCACAATTGGAAGGTATGTTAGATTTAAGCAGTGTTATCGTGGTTACTGGTTTCGCTGAAGTTGGTCCATGGGGTAATGCTAGAACCAGATGGGAAATGGAAGCCTATGGTGAATTCTCTTTAGAAGGTTGTATTGAAATGGCCTGGATTATGGGTAAGATTAAATACCATAATGGTAACTTGAAGGGTAAACCATACTCTGGTTGGATTGATGCTAAGACTCAACAACCTGTTGATGATAAAGATATCAAATCCAAATATGAAGAGGAAGTCTTGGCTCACTCTGGTATTCGTCTTGTCGAACCAGAATTATTCCACGGTTATGATCCAAAGAAGAAGGAATTGATCCAAGAAGTTATTGTTGAACATGACTTGGAACCATTTGAAACTTCTAAGGAAACTGCTGAACAATACAAACATCAACACGGTGATAAATGTGAGATCTTTGAAATCGAAGAAAGTGGTGAATACACCGTGAGAATTTTGAAGGGTGCTACTTTGTACATTCCTAAGGCTTTAAGATTTGACAGAATGGTTGCTGGTCAAATTCCAACTGGTTGGGATGCTAAGACTTATGGTATTCCTGAAGATACCATTAACCAAGTTGATCCTATCACTTTGTACGTTTTGGTTTCCACCGTTGAAGCCTTATTATCTGCTGGTGTCACTGATCCATATGAATTCTACAAATATGTCCATGTTTCTGAAGTTGGTAACTGTTCTGGTTCCGGTATGGGTGGTGTTTCTGCTTTGAGAGGTATGTTCAAAGATAGATATGCTGACAGACCAGTCCAAAATGATATCTTACAAGAATCCTTCATCAACACCATGTCCGCTTGGGTTAACATGTTGTTGTTATCTTCTTCTGGTCCTATCAAGACCCCTGTTGGTGCTTGTGCTACTGCTGTTGAATCCGTTGATACTGGTATTGAAACTATTGCTTCTGGTAAGGCTAAGATTGTTATTGTTGGTGGTTATGATGACTTCCAAGAAGAAGGTTCTTATGAATTCGCTAACATGAATGCTACTTCTAATTCTGTCAAAGAACTTGAACACGGTAGAACTCCACAAGAAATGTCTAGACCTACGACCACTACCAGAAATGGTTTCATGGAAGCTCAAGGTTCTGGTATTCAAGTTATTATGTCTGCTGAATTGGCCCTTAAGATGGGTGTTCCAATTTATGCTGTTCTTGCTATGACTGCAACTGCCACCGATAAGATTGGTAGATCCGTTCCAGCTCCAGGTAAAGGTATTTTGACCACTGCTCGTGAACATCACGGTAACTTGAAATACCCATCCCCAATGTTGAACATCAAATACAGAGCTCGTCAATTGAGACAAAGATTAGACCAAATCAAGAACTGGGAAGAATCAGAAATTGATTTCTTGAATGAAGAAGCTACTTTAGCCAAGGAAGAATATGGTCCAGAATTCTCTCCTGCTGAATTCTTACGTGAAAGAACTGAAGAAATTCACCGTGAAGCTAAACTCCAAGTTTCTGAAGCTAAGAAGCAATGGGGTAACAATTTCTACAAGTCTGATCCAAGAATTGCTCCATTGAGAGGAGCCTTGGCCGCTTTCAACTTAACCATTGATGACTTGGGTGTTGCTTCTTTCCATGGTACTTCTACTGTTGCTAATGATAAGAATGAATCCGCCACTATCAATTCCATGATGCAACACTTGGGTAGATCTGAAGGTAACCCAGTGTTTGGTGTTTTCCAAAAATACTTGACTGGTCATCCAAAGGGTGCTGCTGGTGCTTGGATGTTGAATGGTGCTATTCAAATCTTAAACTCTGGTATTGTTCCTGGTAACAGAAATGCTGATAACGTTGATAAAGTTTTGGAAGATTTCGAATACGTTTTGTACCCATCTAGATCCATCCAAACTGATGGTATCAAGGCCGTTTCTGTTACTTCTTTCGGTTTCGGTCAAAAAGGTGCTCAGGCTGTTGTTGTTCATCCTGACTACTTGTACGCTGTTTTGGATAAATCTTCTTATGAAAGTTATGCTGCCAAAGTCACTGCTCGTAACAAGAAAGCTTACCGTTACATGCACAATGCCATTACCCGTAACACCATGTTCAAGGCCAAGGATAAGGCTCCTTACTCCGACGAGTTGGAACAACCTGTTTACTTGGATCCATTGGCTCGTGTTGAAGATGGTAAATTATTGAACTTCTCTTCTAAAGGTGTTCAATCAGACAAGTATGTTTCTAAAGTTGCTGATACCACTGCCAAATCATTAGCCACTTTGAACAAATCCTCTAAAGGTGTTGGGGTTGATGTTGAATTGCTCTCTGCTCTTAACTTGAGCAATGAAACTTTCATTGAAAGAAACTTCACTCCTCAAGAAATTGAATACGCCTCTAAATCTTCATTCCCTCAAGCTTCCTTCACCGGCGCTTGGTCTGCTAAAGAAGCTGTTTTCAAGGCCTTGGGTGTCAAGTCTCAAGGTGCTGGTGCTTCTTTGATTGATATCGAAATCACCCACGATGCCAATGGTGCTCCAAAAGTCAACTTGACTGGTGCTGCCAAACAAGCTGCTGCCAAGGCTGGTGTTAAGAATGTCAACATTTCCATCTCTCACGATGATTTCCAAGCCACCGCTGTCGCCTTGAGTGAATTCTAGGTGAGTTAATCTTATAGTGTTTATATATACAAATTAAATATATAATGTTGTGTTATCAATATCTCTTTTTATCAATTGTAGTTCCCATCTTGTTGTGTTATCAATATCTCTATTTATCAATTGTAGTTCCCATCTTGTTGTTAGGGTGCTAAATTCTTGGGTAAGCAAAAAAGATAAAGTCGTGTGTGCAACCAAGCAGTCGACTTTGGATTTTGGTTTTTTTTTTTTTTTTTTTTTTTTGTTTGGAACGGGTGAGTGCCTCCTTTCCGGAGGATCGAAATCATTCACAGAACAAAAGACAAAAAAAAAATAATAAAAAAAAACTGCTGGGTTACCGCAGTGAGTGAGAGGCCGATCGATAAATAAAATACTCATAAAAATACACAAGAGAAAAACGGAAAATACTCTTTTTTTGAAAAAGATATATATCTGATTTCGTGTTATCATACGGCCCCAGCACACCGCCATAGTACATCAATTAGTGTCCCAGATAACCGGTCCGTACAATCTTCGAGTGATAACATGGCTCAGGACGATCTGATCGCAACCGATACGAATGGATCAGCTAGTACTGGCCCCGCCGCTACGGGCGCATCCATTGACGCCAGCACTGCTGCTGAACAATCATCCATTGATACACCCAATGGTGATAAATCAGACCAGCTGGCCACTGAAGAGCAACAGACCAAAGCAACGACCCCAGAAATAGATTCCAGTAAAGCTACTGATGAAAAACAATTAGATAATGACAACAAATCAACTCATGATGACAGTAATAATGATGGTGAATCTTCCAACGATAAGAAAGAGGAAACCAAACCAGAAGTACCAGTGAAAGATGGTCAATACACCCCAAACGGGGCTTCAGAAACAGAAAATACAACTGCCGATAAAACTGAGAGCAATAATCAACAATCGATACCAGAATCGAGTGAACTGAATCCAGCTAATCAAATCACATCCACCAATGGTGAAGCTGAATCCCAATCTTCGGGCCATTTGGACGTATCTGGGCACGAGGGGATCACCCCAGCCTCTAGTCAACCTCACCTGCGTGTTCCATCAGTATCTTCGCGCTCGCTACCTACCCATACCCGACAACAATCTACCGTGTCATTAAACACAAATGCAACCGTTGACAATACTCAAATATTCAAGAAAACCTTTGATATTATCTTGGTTAGTAAAGAAGCTAAAAAGAATGAAGCCTTGAAAAATGCTATTACCAAAGCGGTGGATTCTTTGAATGATCATAATTCGAGAGACCCTCGAGTATTATTCGACGCATTAAAGCTTACTTGTGAATCATCCAATAATGAATTGAAATCAAAGGCAGTGGATCTTTTTGCCAAGCTCTTTGATTATGCTCTGTTTGATGACGATGAGGATAAAGTGAAATTGACGGATGATTCCGTTGATGTTATTGCCTCTTGTTTCGATGGTGAAGGCACCGACCCAGAAGTTGAATTACAAGTGGTCAGAGCATTGATGCATAGTATCTTGCTTATGCCTTGTCATGGTGCCTCATTGTTAAAAGCAGTGAGACAAATCTATAACGTTTTCATTTTTTCTTTGGTTCCCAGAAATCAGGCAGTTGCTCAAGGTATCTTGACCCAAGTAATTGGAGCCATTTTTCAAAGAATAACTGAATCCCTAAATTTAAGAAGCAGAAATGGTAGTACCACTAACTTAAAATCACTGGGTGCAAGTAAGGATGATTTAGGCGATTCTCCCGGTACTGGTGTCAAGTTAACTTTAGAAAATTTGGAAAAATTGACTGAAGGTAATGATATTGATCGTGTCAACGAAGCCAACCATGCCACTGAAAAAGATGAAGATTTGGCCGTCAAGGATGCCTTTTTGATCTTTAGATCTATGTGTAAACTTTCCATCAAAGCTCTAGATTCGGAAACTTTGGACATGAGATCTCATTCCGTCAGATCAAAATTGTTATCCTTACATATTATTCATACCATCCTAAGGGAAAACATTGATATATTCTTGAACCATGATGTTGTATTGTTGTCATCCAACAATAGACCTGCTAGATTAATCAACACTGTTAGAGATTACTTAAGTGTGGCTATTGCGAGAAATGCAGCTTCACCTTTGGCCCCAGTTTTTGAATTAACTTTAGAAATATTCTGGTTGATTATTTCAAATTTGAGATCCGAATTCAAAGATGAGATCCCTGTGTTCTGGGATGAAATATACTTTCCAGTGGCAGAAATGAAGACTTCAACACCTCATCAAAAGAGATATTTATTATCCATTATAGAAAGACTTTGTAATGATTCTCGATGTATTATTGAATTTTACTTGAACTATGATTGTGACAGTAACATGTCCAACATATGTGAAAAGATCATCGATTATTTAACTAAATTATCTTTAGCCAGAGTTGAAGTTACCCAGAATCAAAAATTGGCATACCAAGAAAACAAAAGAAAGGGCATTTCAGTCTATGATATCAGTAAAATCGCCAATCTTACGACTAGTACGATGACCTCAAAACCTCCTGAGCCCGACGTGTACAATAACTTTCCCTTGGAATATGCTTTGAAAATGACTTCAATAAGTTGTTCAGTTGCATTTTTGAGATCTTTATATTCTTGGGCACAAAAAGGTATCAACTCCAATAACAAACTTCATTCAGTGTCTCATGGTTTAGGTAACTCCTTGCATCCATCTGTCAACCGAGACAGATCCGGGACAGTTGAATCTAGCAGCTCGACCGTGAATAACTCTAGAAACGCATCTTTTGTGGCTACTAATAACGGCACAACTCCGGAAATGGTAAGCGAAACAGATGATCCTGAACAATTTGAAAATTTGAAGCAAAGGAAAAAACAATTTTTGGAAGGTATTAGACAATTTAATCAAAAGCCTAAAAAAGGTATCAAATATTTCTTAGAAAATGGATTCATCAAGAGTGATGAACCTCGCGACATTGCTGTTTTCTTATTAGAAACAGATGGGTTGGATAAAGCAACCATAGGTGAATATTTGGGTGAAGGGGATGATAAGAACGTGGCAATCATGCACTCGTTTGTGGATGAAATGGATTTTGCCAGTGCTGATTTCGTGGATGCTATGAGGCGTTTCTTACAATCTTTTAGATTACCTGGTGAAGCTCAAAAAATCGATAGATTCATGTTGAAATTTGCAGAAAGATATGTCTTGGGTAACCCAAGTGTTTTTCGGAATGCCGATGCTGCATACGTTTTGTCATACTCAGTGATTTTATTGAATACTGATTTACATTCTCCTCAAATCAAGAACAGAATGACGGTTGAGAACTTTATCATGAATAACTCTGGTATTGATGATGGACAAGACTTACCCAGAGAATTGTTAACTAGTATTTATGATGAGATTCAACTGAATGAAATCAAGTTACAATCTGAACAACATGCAGCATTATTAGCAGGTGACTTGAATGTTGCACCTGCTTCCAGTCCTTCCGTAGGATTTTTTGGGGGCCGTGATTTGAATCGTGAAGCTTATATTCACGCTTCAAAAGAAATGTCTACTAAGACTGAAAAGTTGGTCAGAAATCTTGGTAAGAAGCTTAAATCGGATGATGCCAATGGGAACAGTATATTCTATGCTGCGTCACATGTTCATCATGTGAAATCAATCTTTGATACATTATGGATGTCAATCTTGGCCGGTTTAACGCCACCTTTTAAAGAATTTGATGAAGAAGAAGTTCTGAGGGTATGTTTGGAAGGTATCAAATTGTCAATCAAAATTGCATGTATGTTCGATTTGGATTATGCCAGAACATCCTTTATTGGTGCTTTAGTTCAGTTTGAAAACTTGAATAACTATGAGGAAATGAAACCTAAGAATGTTCAAGCTATCTACATTATGTTAGATATTGCTGTCAGTGAAGGTGATAATTTGAAGAAAGCATGGATTCAAATTTTGACTTCCATCTCTCAATTGGAAAGATTGCAATTAATTGCACAAGGTGTTGACCAAGATTCCATTCCTGATGTTTCTGTGGCCAAATTGGTCAACAGAGCTTCCGTTGATAGTGCAACTTCCCATTCTGCCACTTCCAGCTTTTTCTCATCCTTCACACACCCAGCCTCGGCTTCACAGACTGCTGCTAATAAATTCCATAATCAACATTTAACACCTGAAGCGGCATACTTATTGTCCCAAACAACATTGGAAGTGGCTATAGATAAGGTTTTCACTAATAGTGCTAACTTATCCGGTGAAAGTATGGTTGATTTTGTTAAAGCATTAAGTGAAGTATCAGCAGAAGAAATTGAATCGTCGGGTCAAAGTACTAATCCTAGAATGTTCTCATTACAAAAAGTGGTTGATATTTGTTACTACAATATGAATCGTATCCGTCTTGAATGGTCTCAATTATGGGCAACTATGGGTGAAACTTTTAATAGAGTGGGTACTCATTCTAATCTGGCCATTGTTTTCTTTGCACTTGATTCCTTAAGACAATTATCGATGAGATTTTTAGATATTGATGAATTATCTCATTTTAAATTTCAAAAAGAATTTCTAAAACCATTTGAACATATTATTTTACATAATAATTCTACCGAGGTCAAAGATATGGTGTTGGAATGTATCAATAATATGATTTTAGCTAGAGCCACTCAGATTAAATCAGGTTGGAAAACTATATTTGGTGTATTGACTGCTGCTGCCAAAGAAAGTCGTGAATCTTTAGTTGCCAAAAGTTTCAAGATGGCTAATTGGATTAATAATGAATATGTGGACGAAGTGACTAATCAAGAATCATTTGCTGATCTTGTTGTTTGTTTCACTGAAATTGCTAAGAATGAAAAGTTTCAAAGACTCAGTTTATTATCATTAGAAGTTTTACTGAAATTAATCAAGCAAATTGCCAACATTAGTTTTGGTAAATCAGAAAATTCTCAGAATGGGAATGGTAATGCAGTTGGTCTTACCGTAACAAATAAAGATGGTCGAAATGATAAGAATGATACATTGGTTAGACTTTGGTTCCCAGTTTTATTCGGATTCCATGATATAATTATGACTGGAGAAGAACTTGAAGTTCGTTCACGTGCGTTGAATTATTTATTTGACAGTTTATTAGAGTACGGAACTTATTTTGAAGATGAATTCTGGGATTTAATCTGTCGTCAATTATTATTCCCAATTTTCAGTGTTTTAAGTAATCATTGGGAATTGAATAATGTTGAAGAGAGTGGAATTTCGAGTGTGACTGGCTCACCTATTGTTGGTGGCAATAGCAATGATATTGACCGTTTATCCGTGTGGTTATCAACCACATTAATTCAAGCATTAAGAAACATGATTACTTTATTTACCCATTATTTTGAACCATTGAGTCGAATGTTAGAAGGGTATCTTGAATTGATAATCTCATGTATATGTCAAGAAAATGATACTATTGCTAGAATTGGAAGATCATGTTTATACACGTTATTGATCGATAATGCTACTAGATTCAATGAGGAACAATGGGGGTTAATAAGTGGAGCGTTTGGTAATTTATTTGAATTGACCACCGCACATGAATTATTTACTTCAGACCCATTGAAACAAAGTAACTATATTGAAGATGATGAAGACAATGATGTTGGAAGCACGGTTGACTTGAATGACCCTAGTTCACCCAAAATTAACAAGCTTTCGAGCAGTATTGTTGATGATACTGAGGCTCGTTTAAAGAAATCTCGGGAAAAATCTCTGATTGTGGTTAAATGTGTATTGCAATTACTTATGATTGAAACTTTGAGTGAATTGTTTGAAAATGAGATTTTTTATGAATCGGTACCATATGATTACTTGATTAAACTTGCCAATTTATTGCATGATAGTTATCAATTTGCCAGAAAATTCAACGATGATTACGATTTAAGAGTTAGATTGTGGAATGCTGGAGTAATTGAAAGACTACCTAATTTGTTGAAACAAGAATCAAGTTCACTGGCGGTATTCTTAAACATCATGTTTAGAATGTACTGTGACGATGATAAGACAAACGGTAAAATCAAGAAAGATATAATGCAATCCATCATTCCATTATGTAATACGATTACTCAGAGATATACCGAGTTTGATGAGACAAATCAGCAAAGAAACATATCGACGTGGAAACCGGTCATCGTCGAGATTTACCAAGGTTATGTTGAATTAGACGATGAAGATTTCATTGAGTACACACCAATCATGTATAACTTAACCTTGAGTTTGTTTTCCAAGAGTATGAGTTCCGACTTGAGATTAGCAGTCAAGACATTTTTAGCAAGAGTGGGTGATACTTTTGTTAACAACCATGGGGCTTAATTGCCTTTAATCAATTTTATTTCATTTTTCAGTAATCCATTCATATTTACTTTTTGCTTTTATTTTGTTAATTATTACCTTATCTTATGTCATGATAGAAACTACGAGAATAAAAAAAAAATGTTCCCCCTTTTGTTTTATATCGATAACTCTCCATTTATCTCTATATATTAGTCGCTTCACCTTTTCACTTCTGTCAATAATACTACTTCGAAAGAAAAAAAAAAAAAAAAAAAAAACTATACAATAAACAATAAACAATAATACAACTTTTAGCAGTCCTATGTAGAAGTATATCACATGTATCTAATTGGCGGCCAGCGACATTTCAGATAAGCCCATGCATAAGCGACTATCTACAAACAATTTTCACTTGGTAAAATTGTAGGGTCTTATACCTTTTTGTGGCTAGCCTTGAAAAGGATTCTGGTAGAAGAACTACTCCAAGGCTTTGGACTGACAGTTACGCGTACATTTGGCGGTAGAGAAACACTGAATCTGCGTAATTAAAGGCACGCTCTCCCAGTTTCGAATCGAGTTACGATCTGAGTTTGGTAAAGTATTGCTGCTGGAACCACAGTAGGAGCCATTGGCAAGAATTGAGAACCTGGTGAGAGGTACAGAGATGGTATGTGTCTGACTGTCTACGTAAGAAGGAGCCCGCTGGTCATTATGTCGAACAAAGAGAGAAAGTCTTACAATTTGATCATGCGATTGCTAGCAATTTTTTTTTCTAGTTTGCAAATTTGTAGCAGCAATTCAGAAGTGGATAATTCAGCAGCAAAAAACACAAAATAAGAAATGCCATTTTTGCAAATGGAAATTTCCAAGTGGAAATGTAGTGCTTGATGTTCCATTGACACTTAAAAAGCATACTTTCTACAAATAACCCCATAGTTCATCTTGTAGAACATAAATCGTCTAAACTTTTGTGGTGTGCTATTTTTGAATAAAGCTGAAAAAAAAAAGACTAAAAAAACAAAAAAAAAAAAGACTTAACTGTGGGTCAAAGTGTCACAAAACCATTCTTTCATTCTTTTTTTTTTTTTTTGCTTTTTTTTTTTGTTTTTTTAGTGTCCAGTTCAGTTGGTCGTTCGTTGAGAAAAATTTTTTTTCTCTCACTGAATTTTTCCCAGCAAAAGTTCAACGATGAAAATGTTTCCTACTGACTTGAAATACTTTCTTCTCCTTTGAATTGATCTTTTCCTTTTTCTATCAGCACAGATAGAATACAGAAATCGTTAACGACAAGCCATGTCTTTCGAAAACAAGGTATGTACCTTTATAGTTTTAGCTTGCTCAATGCTTCACTTCGTTGATGGATGTGAGGTGGGGTTAGTGTGCCATGAGTCACGACTTTATACCAAATTGAAGAAAAGAATAGAACCGAATTGAAATGAGAAGAAACAAGAGGAGGCACCGAAGGTGGACCGAAGGTGGGAAGATTATGAAACAAATGCATGGTTATAGATACTTTGAAGTTTGTACAATTTGGAGAGAGTGGCATAATTGAGTGAAAAGTTTCACTGAAAATTGGGAAAAATCATTTCATTACCGGTTTAGGATCAATTTGAAATAGGTTACAGTCTATGGTTTTGTATTTGGCCGTATTTTACTAACAAATCTTTGTTTATTTAGAACTTGTACGACTTATTGGGTAACGACGTCGAAGACGACGCCACTCCTCAATTACCAATTAGAGAAGTTGTTAAAAACACCGCTTCTACCAAGAAGAAGGATGTTGCTCCTCCAAAAGCTGACCCAGCCAGATCCAAGAACAAGCCTAAGCCAACTGGTAACGAAGGTGCTTTGAAAACCAAAAACAACAACAAAGACGTTGATGGTCCATCTTCTACTCCATCCAAACACTACAAGAGACCTTTAGATCGTCACTCTAGATCCAACAAATCCGACTCTGGTAAGAAAATCAGACAAGGTTGGGGTGGTGATGACAAGAGAGAATTACAAGATGAAACTGAAGGCTTACAAGATGCTGTTGAAGATTTAGAAGCTGAATCTGGTGAAACCACCACCGAAGCTGTTGTTCCAAAGAAAACTTTACAAGAATATTTCGCTGAATTGAAAGTTAAACAACAAGAATTAGACGGTGCCAAAAACGTCAGAAAAGCCAACGAAGGTGCTGAAGACAAATGGTCTGATGCTCAAGTTGTTGAAAAACAAAGAGAATCTTTTGTTGAATCTTCTAAAGCTAAAAAGACCAAACAAAGATCCCAAAAGGAAAAGAAATTCTTGGACTTCGATGCCACTTTCGCTGACCAACAAAAACCTTTCAGATCCGAAGCCACTAGAGGTAACTTCAAGAGAGGTGGTAGAAGAGGTGGTTCCAACCCTCAAGGTGGTAGAAAACCAAGCTCCAAAGCTTCTGGTGACAAGAAACCTCTTGACGATGCCCACTTCCCATCTTTATAAGTAAGTCGAAAATAGGAATTGATGAAGATGGAATAATACAATGCAAATAAATTCCTCCTTGGTTTTTTTTTTGTTTCGTTCTATTATCTTCCTCTTTTAGAAAATCATCTTAGTTTTGTTACGATTTTTATCTTCATTTTTTGTTTTTGGTTATTTTATTTGAACGATTCGTGTTACAATATAATCTCTTCTGTCTATTTAATGCAGCCATCTTATAGTACATTTGTATACATTCTTACAATGGATATATACACCCCTTTTGCTATTGGTTGTTCTACTCTATATACCTAATCTTTGTGAATTCATCATTGACTCCTTAGATTAGCTATTCTCTATATCGTTACGTATTTAATGTATGAATATAAACGTAAAAAAAAAAAAAATACTACAACTCAAGTATTAGTACTCTTGTAGAATTTGCAACTTTGACAATTGGATTTTTCTTATTTTTTGTTGCATTTTTTTTTTTTTTTCTTTTTCTTTTGGCATTTTTGGCCTTATTCAACCCATTGAAATAGTGCAGCATTTTTAAGGGTTTGACGCAGTTTACCTCTTATTGATTCAATTGTCTGTTAATAAAATGGTTGTAGAGTGTAGATTCCCAGGATAAACTTTCTATTCTTTCACCATTATTGTTAAGGATATTATTATTTTTGTCAGCATGATTGATCGAGGGGGTTTTTTTAGTCCATACATGTTAGCGGTAATGGCATCAACTTTAGCCTGTTGACACTGCCCCATCAATACCATTAGCACCACCAATGGGTAAAGTGGGATTGTCGATCCTTCAACTACATTACGATGTCCCGAAGATAATGGGAATAGTTGATCGGTGCTGATCCCGAACAATTTCCCCCGGGATCAGAAGATCTGAGTATGGGAACACCCAAGGACGAAAGCCAGTTGAATGAAGCAGTGACCCTAATATTTTTAATCACTCAACAGAATCAAATTGTTGGGATCAATGGAGCATGGACCAGCATGCTCAAAGTTTGTCCGCCGATTGTTTATTCGCTTTATAATGACATGACGATACCATATTGAAAGAAGCAAAGAAAGTCAAGTGAAAGAGAAATCGGTGACCTTAGGGTACATGTTGCAAGACAGTAAGTTATTAAGGGTTAAATGCAACGACTAAGAATGCATGTTACATGCACTAAATTTGAACAATGCCACCATATGTACCTTACATTTTTCTCCGTTGTCGTATACAGCCAAACACGTAGTCACCAGCTAGTAACGATGAAGCATGAAATACTGGTAGATGGGCGATTCTCGAGATTGACCCGAATCAAAATAAGTCAATCCGTTAATCAATCATAAATCATAAATCATGGTCATAAATCACCGGTCGGATTGGATAATAGTTTAGGTTATGAGCTTAACCATGATAAATTTCACTTATTGATGCGAGAAAACATCATTGTTAATACTAGGTGCTAAAGAATAGGAATCAGGGAAAGGGGGTTGTGGTGGGAATGTAGAACTGATTCGTAGGAGATATCGGTATTCTTGATATAATGCATATAGTGATCCGTCGAGAAATTACCGTTTACGAATAAAAAAAGAGAGCGAGAGAGAGAGAGAGAATGAGAGAATGAGACAAGGGATAACAATATCACGCAATCCATTAACTAATAGAACAAAACAAAGGAGGGATAAGTGGGGTCGGGGAAGGTACGAGATTGAGCGAAAGAGCACGAGGGCAGTAATTGATCCTGGCGAAAGAATGATTCACATGAGCCAGCGCAGATCAACGCACAATGGGTCGGGCCCAAGATTCTGACCAAGACACTTGCCATTGATGGGAGTGCTGTTGGCATCAAGATGTCATTGTAATGAATAAGTCACAAAATATAAGAAGAAGAAGAAGCCGAAGCAAAAAAAAAATACAACAATAAGTTTAAATATCACGGACCAAGCGTCCTATTTAGGAATTTGCAGAGATATGCTTGTGCAAGGGATGGTTGTCTATTCGATTAGGTTCATTCAAGCACCCATGATTAAATCATAATTTAATGATGCAGTATTTGAACAGCCAGTTGATTTGCAAGCTGAGTAGTACAAGATGGATTACAAGTATGATATGTTGAGTAGCTTAAACCAGATGATGTGCCTCACTATCTTTTTTTTTATCTCTGGTATAATTTTTTTTTTGTCTTTTTTTTTGATCTTTTTGGTGGGAAACGTAATTAGCAACCAAATATGCTTCTGATAATTAAGGGACGAGAAACAATGAATTTTCGAGCCGTTCAAATCCATTGTTGAGCTGATTGTGCTCTCGGTGGACTTACCGTCGAGAAGTGGGACATTGTGTTCTTGTGGATGGGCTTGGTTGGATACGAGCGTATACCCATTGGATGATGATACAGCAGCATACAGAGACAAAAAAATAAAAACAAGAGAAGTTAGTAATGTAAGAAGGGACATGATCCGAGAATGAGCAACAATAAAGGTAAGATTACCAACATCAACCACATGGATAATGGTGATCTGCTGCAACAATCACAAGCGTCGTATGAAGAATGGCGATGATTTTTTCAGAATTGAAGAAATCACCCTGGGCTTGGTTTTTTGGAATTAAACTCATACTTCCTAGTTGCAATCTTGTCTTGAACAACGGGGAGCCAGCGCAAAAGCGCCAGTTGCAAACGGTGGATGACCAAGACACATGCAGCTAGTCAATGGTACCATGATAACCTAAATTAGAGGAAAGGCACCGGAGGTGTTCAATTGGTTGCGAAGACAGTACGCAGCCGTAGAGTGGGCCAGGGGAACGGCAAGACTACAAATGCCGATGTCCTCCATCATACCATACCATTGTACACATTATGGTATAAGTAACTATAGATATAACTATAAATACAAGTATATATAACCATAATTATAAGTATATATAAGTAAATATAATACACAACTCTAGTATAAATATAATACACAACTCTAGTATAAATATAAGTATACATGGATATCCACCTCCACTGCCCTCGAGTCCTTCCTGTATACAGCCTTGATACCAATCAGCGTTTTGCTCCTTGTTAATTTCCCATTCGAGACATTCCAGTACCCACTCGGGCCAGAACCGTGGTTGCTGCTGTGCTTATTTTATCAACCTCCTCTCACGACAGGCTTCGAGGTATACCCCCAAGTCGATAACCGTCGGTGTTCTGTGGTCAAGATCTGCGCCCTAATCAGTTGAAATAGGCAACCAGAATCGACTAGTCAAAACCCCCATTATAGCCTTCTGGTTCCACTCGAGACGGGGTGGGGCTTGTATACACACCGCTCCTCTCCCAATTTGGCGGCATTTCTTTTTCAGAATTCCAAACTAACCGGGTCACCACTGCGCTTATACACACTACTGCCACTGGCCCCAGCTGGTATAATTAGCCCTTTTTTCTTGTTCGTACTAAGCCTAGGAAAGATACAGTGACCTCAACTAATTTTGTTTGTTTTTCTACCTGCAACGTTTGTCAAACCCTGTTTCCCAATTGATCTTTGCAATTGCAAGCACTGAGTCACGTCCTCGTTCTTGTTCCTGCTCCTGCTCCTCCCTGCTCCCAGTTGCTCCTCAATTGGTGATACCCATTGTCTGGCGGAGCCCTTGTTTTGTTGTTATTTTGGTATCAATTGTCTTTGTTTCCCGTCACCTTATTTCGTTTATCTCGACCTCTTGCACCATTCTCCCCAAAAATAATCATATTGTTATATTTATTTTTATTTTTATTTTTGGTTTTTTGGTGAATTTGTCTTAATTTGTCTTTTTTTGTGCATTTTGCGAGTTTCGTTCTTTTTTTTCTTTCTTTTTTTTGTTTCACTATTATTATTTTGTTTTTTTTTTTTATTATTGCCAATTTTTCAATTTTTCACTTTCTCTGAATTTGAATTATATTTATAAATATTCCAGCTACTTCTTTTCCCCATGTCTTCCACCATTTCCCATCAAGACCGGCTCACTGCTTCTACTCGTGCGTCTCCTACACCTCCCGCAGCTCCTCCACTCCTTCGTCGTCTGCGTACGTCCACTTCCGATACTCGCGTTCTAATCACGGCTGGCTCGTTATCGCCACCTTATCAGTTTCCTCCACCCCAGACTTCTGAGTCACAAGCACAACCTCAACCAACGCCCCAGCCACGGCCTGTGTACCATTCTTATTCGCCCTCGTACCCGCAGCACCACCCTCAATTCCAATCGCTGGCCCTGCCCCTGTCGTTGCCTCCTCTTGTACCGGGTTACTCGCCCCAATATCTCCACCAGCCTGTTCTCGTACCCCATTCACACTCGCACTCACGCTCTCACTCGCACTCCCAACCTCAGTCAACTAATCCACTCCCGCCAATAAGCTTCTATCCTCACAATTACAATAGTCAAAGCCAAGGCCATTATTTCAGTCCCCCAGTAGCCCATCGTCACACCGTCTCCATGAATAACGCCTACTCTTCGTCCAACTCGGCCGGGTCGTCGCCTGCCCATTCGCGCGCCCATCTGTTTGGCCAGCCGGCCGCTCCCGCCGCCGGCGCCGCTCCTCCTCCTGCCCCCACGGGACCCGTCCAGTATGGCGCGCCCGCGCCATACTCACCTCCATCCACCACCGCCACTGCCAACAACAACAACAGTCGTAAGAGTCCTCCCCAGGATGGTCTTGCTCCTGCCACAAGAAAGTTGCTATCGACCTCCTCCCCAGAAGCAATCAAGGTGGCTCTGAAAATCACCCCTACCCGTTTGGCCAATCTTCTCATTCGTAAAGGTCCGTTACCCATCCGTCACATCACCAGCCAATTGGCCATCGAGGTGCCCGGGTTCGATTTTCTTTCTTTATCCAAGCAAAGAAGATTGATCATGGCCGCCATGGAACAAACAGACGTGGAAAATAACGTCGTGTTTGAAAAAATCGGCTGGGGTCAATGGGCAGTTCGTAAGGTTGACTCCGACTACATCGTTACAGAAGGTACCGAAAAGGATGAAGATATCCCCAATGGTATGTCACAAACAGCTTCCAATATTGATGTTGACGCTGATAGTAATAAAATCAACGTTCACGATTTAAGAAATCAGTCTGGGTTGAAATTGGGCTGGACCAAGAAACAACAGCTGCAGCTGCAACAACAAGCCAAATCTAATTCAAAGAAAAATGGTAAGTTACTCTCGTCAAGAAGAGAATCAATCACCAATAATCGTTCCAACTTACACAACTTGAAAGTGCCCAATGAAAATATGAACCAATCATCAGCCATCTCGTCCGACTCTGAAGATGACTTCGCCTTGGATGATGAAGAAGAGGAAGAAGAGGAAGATGATGATGATGATGAAGATGACGATGATGATGACGACGATGCTATAGAGGAAGATAGTGATGATATTGCTGATGAAGAAGCCCTTTTTGCATTTGATGATGACATTAATGGGGGCTCCAGCGCTTCAATCAACAAATTTAAGAAAACCAGATCACCCCCAATCAAATTTGCCAATCGTGTGCCTCTTAAAGTGAGTCCTCCTCCTCAAGCTGGCTCGACGGGTGGTTCTACTTCTTCTTCAAGACGGAAATCGTCTTCATCGGTTATTAATAAGAATACCCATTCTTATAATCATAACCAAACCAGGCATCAAATCTTCAATCGTTCCAGATTAAATTCAATTGAAAATTTGGATAATTATATTCTTTCCTCCGCCAAAAACTCCAACGTATCCATCAATTCCCCTCCTCCTTCCGCTTCTCATGCTGCCTTGTTATCGGGATCACCTCCTACTAATTCTTGGACGTCCAACAATAATTACATTCATCACTCCAGCAACACCACGCTTCATGGTGTGAGTCCTCATCATAATAACCATACGCCTCTTAACAATACTTCCCCCGATAGTATTGCTGCTGCCATGTCTTCTGCCGCTGGTCGTCGAAAATCTTCATTCAACGAATCTCATATAAGATCAACCTTATCCTCGTCTTTACCCAAACAACCTCCTCAACCCATGTTATCGTCTCCTCCCAAACATCCTTCGTCGGCATTACTGAAACCCCCTTATGATTCTCATTCTCATGCCAATTCAGCTAGCTCCATCATTGGTCGCCCTCAAATACAATCCCAACATTCAAGTGGTCTCGCCTCTCCTGCCCTGGGTATTAATCGACATGTTCGTAATAATCTTGTGGGCCACGGTAATCCTGGCGCTGGGAAACATAACGGCAATCAAAGTGATACCGATGAAGAGGATTGGGCTACCATAGGAGCAGAAAGTTTGAGAAAACATAATGCTGCCAAACAAAAATTGGCTAATGGTGCTGGCTCTGCTGGCAGTAGTCGTACTAACGAAAACACGAGCCTGGCTTCCGACCAAAATACGGACGCCGATGAAAGAACGGCCGCTGCCATTGCTTTGGTGGACTTGATGTCTGTTTGATCCTTGTTTGTTTCTCTCCCCGCTTTGTTCTCTTATGTACTAGTGCTCCTTGTCTTATCTACATTCTGTATAATTCACTTCTCTGGTCTCTACTTCTCTTGTTTTATCTTTATTCTCTAGTCTTTAATCTCTAGTCTTTTACTTTTAGTTTTTAGTCGTTGGTCATATGGGTCTATTTTTTCACTGTTTACATTTCTCTTCTATTGTCGTTTCCTCTGTCTTAATAAGTTGATGTTTCTTCTTTACTTTTTTATAGTCTCTACACGTATAGTTAAATTGGTTTTTTATCACTCTATGTTATGTTTTTGTTCTCTTTTCTAAGCTTATTATTTATTCGTTTCTTCTGGTATTTCACGATAGTCTGTTTCTTCATCTCTGTATTTTTAAATATATTTCTTCACTATTTTGCAACTATCCCATTGGCGTATTCCACATATGAATTTGGAATTTTCATCATGTAAGAAAATCCCTGTTTGTAAAATCTGCAATGGCCAAATTCTGTAGAATGGACTAAATTCAATTTTTTCCTGTTCGAGCAAATTAACTGTTCACTTCCACACGCGTCGTTTTTTTTTTTTTTTTTTTTTTTTTTTTTTCTCACAAAATGAAAAAAAAAAAAAGAAAAGAAATGTAAAATCAAGTTGTACAAGCTCTCTTCTCTTCACTTCTCTTCTCTCTCCAGGTGTCAACCAACGCTCCATTCAACTTCCTTTCTAACAACTAAAGAGAATCCAGTGGACTATTGCAATCGTGTTAACCGGTAATATTGGATATATAATCAGCCATTGGAAGATATATCGTGAAAAATAAGAAAGAAAAGAAAAGAGCAGTTTTATATTAATTGATTTCAAGATGTCAACGACTACGTCCGTATTACCAACCATCCAGCTTAATGTCAACTACCAAGATATCAAGCTGCAGATCCGTGATTTTCTCACTCATTTCAAGGCCAGTTCAACCACTGATGAAGACGTTGAATTAGACGAAGATGAACCGGTAGGGGGTATAAAATATATGAAGGTTTTGGAAAAAGTCGCCAACCGTGAAATAAACACCGTTCATATTGAATTGGATGATATCAAGGCTTACCAAGAAAATCAATTTTATCAGTCTCAAAGTCAAGGGGACTCTCAAATGTTTGGTGATTCTTTGGTCAATAAAATCACCAAAAACACCTATAGATTCATTGATATCTTCAGCGAAGTCATTGACGACTTGATGCCAGAAAAAGCTCGTGATATAACTTTCGAGGATGATGTATTGGATGTCATCTTACATCAAAGAAAAATGAGAAATTTAAGATTACAACAACAAAACGATGACGAAGTAAACAGTTTAAGAGAAGGTTTCAACCAGTCATCTAATGATCAAGATACCGCCAATGGTAATAACAGCAACAACAATGAAATAGCGGCCGCTAACTTGTTCCCTCCGAAATTAACCCGTCGTTACAATTTATATTTTAAACCTTTAACTGAACCTTACCGTGGTAATGGTAAAGCTTTAGCAGTGAGAGAAGTCAAAGGTAGTAATGTTGGTCATTTTATCACCGTTAGAGGTATTGTCACCCGTGTGACCGATGTTAAACCTTCTGTATTGGTTAATGCCTATACTTGTGACAGATGTGGTTACGAAATTTTCCAAGAAGTCAACTCCAAAGTGTTCACTCCATTAACTGAATGTAACTCGGAAATTTGTAAAGATGATCAACAAAAGGGTCAATTGTTTATGTCTACCAGAGCTTCCAAATTCTCGTCTTTCCAAGAAGTGAAAATACAAGAAATGGCCAACCAGGTGCCAGTGGGTCACATCCCAAGAACTTTATCAGTTCATGCCAATGGGACTTTAGTAAGATCTATGAATCCGGGTGATGTCGTTGATATTTCCGGTATTTTCATGCCTTCCCCTTATACCGGTTTCCGTGCTTTGAAAGCTGGTTTATTAACCGAAACTTATTTGGAAGCTCAATACGTTCGTCAACACAAAAAACAATATGAATCCTTAGAAATAACTTCCGAGATCCACGATAAAATTATGGATTTGAAAAATCTGGGTGATATTTATAATAAATTGGCAAAATCAATTGCTCCTGAAATTTATGGACATTTGGACGTTAAAAAAATCTTGTTATTACTTTTATGTGGTGGTGTCACCAAAGAGATCGGTGACGGTTTGAAGATTCGTGGTGATATTAACGTCTGTCTTATGGGTGATCCAGGGGTGGCTAAGTCTCAATTGTTAAAGGCTATCGGGAAAATTGCTCCCAGATCCGTTTACACCACTGGTAGAGGGTCTTCTGGGGTTGGTTTAACTGCTGCCGTTATGAGAGATCCAGTTACTGATGAGATGGTTTTGGAAGGGGGTGCTTTGGTCTTAGCCGATAATGGTATCTGTTGTATTGATGAATTCGATAAAATGGAAGAATCTGACAGAACTGCCATTCATGAAGTTATGGAACAACAAACAATTTCTATTTCTAAAGCTGGTATCAATACTACTTTAAATGCCAGAACCTCCATTTTGGCTGCTGCTAATCCATTGTACGGTAGATATAACACCAGATTATCACCTCATGAAAATATCAATTTACCGGCTGCTCTTTTATCCAGATTCGATATCATGTTCCTTATTTTGGATCAACCTTCAAGAGAAACTGATGAAAGATTAGCTAGTCATGTTGCCTATGTTCATATGCACAACAAACAACCAGCTATGGACTTCGAACCATTGGATTCACAAACCATTAGACAATACATCTCCGTTGCCAGAACTTATAGACCTACCGTTCCTAAAGAAGTTGGGGACTATGTGGTTCAATCTTATATCAACATGAGAAAAGAGGCCCATAGAAATGAAGGGTCAGTTAAAAAATTCTCCCACATCACACCAAGAACCTTGTTAGGTATTTTGAGATTGTCACAGGCATTGGCAAGATTATCATTTACCAATACAGTTACTTCTGAACATGTTGATGAAGCTTTAAGATTGATTGAAGTTTCTAAATCCTCATTATACGCTAATGATGAATTGGCTAGAGAAGATGAATCACCAACCACCAGAATTTTCCAAATCATCAAAAACATTGCTACCAACGGTCCTGAAATTATGTCCACTTTACCAATGGCCGATTTGAGGGATAGAGTCATTGCCAAAGGTTATACTTTGCAACAATTCGATGAATGTATTTTTGAATATTCTTCTTATGGTGTCTTCCAAAAAATCGATAACGATGAAACTTTATTAATCACTGATATGGCCGAAAATGATTTTGAAATGGCAGATTAATTTCCATAATCATCACTCTACGTTGTACTTTTAGTTTCTTTTCTTTCTTTCTTTTCTATACTTCTTGCTTTCTTTACTTTCTTACTTTGTTTATTTAACTTTAGTCATGGTTTAGAAGTCGTATTTCGCTTGCTTTTCTAAAATTACTGTTACTTTTTAGTTCCTTCCCAATTTTGTTAATACTTTTTTACTTATATAAATACATATACATATGTTGTTGATATCGGCAGTTGTAGTTCCTTGAAAACTTGCGGTGGCTTGCGGTATTAAAAATGTTTGAGATTGTCTGGATTTTGGTTATTTATGACCGCATTTTATCATAAAACCAGAAAAATCTGTATCGATCCCAGTACGGTCCACAAAGTTATTCTAAAACCACACGGTACAATCTCCGAGCTTCCATTAACATTCCCAGATCCAATTGAGTGAGAGCCAGCCCATAAAGAGACAAGGGTTCCCGTTTTTGTGAATCAATTAAATCAATCATTGAACCCTTCCTTTTTTTCTTTTTTTTGACGCTATTGCATTACTACCTAAGCACGAACACCGAAAAATCAATGGAAGAACGATCTATACGAAGTAGAAGCCAGTCCCAAGTGTCTGGTGCGAGAAGAAGATCAGTTCCAGTTAATGATAATAGTACTATCGATGAAATTCCTGTTCCTCGACAACCAAACGATGAAGAAGCACAAGGAAATGCTCCAGGTGATGCCGATAACGCACAAAACATTGAAGAGAAGCAGAATCACCCTGATTCTCTACAAATACTATCCCGCTTTTCCCTTATTTTAGAAAACAACGGAGCTGTTGCTAGAGATCACGTACGTATTTGCGATTATTAAAATTTCACAATTAAAGCTATTAGTCTAACCATCAACTTATCTACAAGTTGGCCAATGAGCGAACATTTCTAGCATGGGTACGAACAGCCTTGGGCTTTATAACCCTAGGTATTGGCTTTCTACAATTCTATCGAATGGAGTTGAAATCGACTAAAGTTGTCGTTGATGGGGTCGCCTACGATATTCCACGAGATAGCAATTCCATCTTTATTGAACCATTAGGTAAGCCAATTGGCATCTTATGTTCAATACTAGCATTAATATCAGTAATTTTCGGAGCCCTTCGATACTTCCATGTTCAGAGCATGCTTGCACTTCGAGACACTTTTCCAGCCACGAGATTGTCGATTGTAACGGTGCTTGTGATCTGCGTTGCTATTCTTGCCCTACTTTTCACACTAGATATCAAAGTCACCATAAACTAAAATATAGACCAACCTACACACCGCTTCATTGATATTGTCTTGTAGTATAGAATCTAAACAATCCGGCTTTTGCCCGACGCGTAGTAACAACCCTAAGGAACCAAAAAAAAAAACCTGTTTTCGACACGAGAAGAAACTGTGAGCCTTTTTCAAAGTTTTTTTTATTGAAAAATGAAAAAAAAAATGAAGCAAAATTGAAAGTAAACAGAGAAACCTTTGAAAGAGGCAATCAAACAATAGCCAATCACCACCCAATACTATCCAAATAAGAACCGAATCAATTATGTCTGACTACTCATCCCAAACCGTGGCCCAATTGAAGGAGCTTTTGAAGGAAAGAGGATTGTCCACTGATGGTAAAAAAGCCGACTTGGTTCAACGTTTGACTGAAAGTGATAACCAGACTGAAGCTGCACCTGCTCCAGCCGGTGAATTGGATGAACCAGCCGAAGAATCCAAACCACAAGACTCTACAGATGCTACCGAGGAGAAAGAATCCGCTGGTGATTTGACTGTGATTCCACCATCAGAAGAAAAAACTGAAGAGGAAGAAAAGCCACAACCAAAAGTATTGACTCCAGAAGAAAGAAAACAATTAGCAGTGGAGTTATTGACTAAAAAAATTCAAAGAGCTGAAAAATTCGGTGATGAAGCTGCTGCAGAAGCTGCCAAAAAGGACTTGGCCCGTGTTGAAAAATTTGGTGTTGAGTTAGGTACTGCTTTGGCCAGAGAAATTGGGATCTTGGACAGAAACTTCAACCAAGGTCTTAGAACCCACAAGTTTAATAAGCATAAGAAAGGCTTCAAGAAGAATAACAACAGAAAAGGTGGTTTCAAACAAAGAAACAATAACAGAAACCGTCGTTAGAGCATTAAATGTTTTGATGCTTGCTTAGTATCAGAATCTTCTACTTCCACTCCCCTCAAAAAAACACATCAATGTTAACGGCCCCTTGACTCAAAATTTAAATTACATTATTCGTCCTTTCTTTATAACAGCTTCATTTCGTCTCCTATCCTTCTTCTTTTTTCTTTTGTAAATTTATTTCCATCCTTATACTTCATGATCCGTAACTGTAAGCATTGCCTCAAAAAGCCTTCGTTATCAGCATCCGATAAGAAATATTAATATTAATAATAATAATAATAATAATATCAAACAACAAATGAACTGTGGAAGCTAAAAAATAGATAAAAAAATCGCTATTCAAAGATGTGCCATTTTCCATACAATTATTTTCTTATCTTTCATTACTTGCCCTTGTTTCCCACTGCTTGAGCCGACCCCCATCATGGATTGGAAACGAAACAAACGTACGTGTAGACTTATTCTGATCTGTAGTGTTACCTAGATTATATATATAGCCTTATTTAGCTTCGGTCTTACGAAATGAAAAAATGAAAAGAGCAATATCCTACTAGACTAGTACTAATTCTATCTTAGCTATCACCTAATCCTTGTGGCTCGATAGCTAATGGTCCTTTTGATACACTTAAGCCTCCAACCGACCCAGCTTTTATCCAGCCGTACCCGAACCGGTATGACATTCCTGACATTAGGGGGAATCCCGGTGTACGGGTGTCCTTTCTAGCATTACTTTCAGCAAAGATGCCGCATCATGGTGCCATACAAAACAAGACCTGTCTACGAAGCGATGAGAGAAAATTATAGGGTACAAGCGCCTCAGGTGAACCAGATCAGGTGTTTCTAATTATTAACTTTCCTCCTTCACTTGTCCTGACTTAACTTAAGCTACTAGTTGTGTGGAATTACGGTCAAAATAATTCCCCTAAATCTTTGTGAAGTATCATTGGAAACCCACTATGTGCTCCGCAATTACCGCAAAGAAATCGCAGAAGAAGCCTTATTACCAAGCCTTACCAAGTGCCTTGAAACCTACCCATTATGACATTTCTGTTCACGATATAGATGTACTGGGAGAAACTTTCAAAGGTGAGGTGGTCATCCATTTGGATGTGGTTGAGTCTACTGATGAGTTACACTTGAACTATAGAGACTTGCAAGTATCGGTAGACAGAATTTCCGCTCATTACCTTGATGAATCACAGGACATCAACAAGAAGGTGCAAGTGAAGTCACTTGAGGAATTCAAGAAGCAAGAGTATTTCGCAATTAAATTTAACGATGTTTTTGAGGCTTCTGCAAATGCCAAGGTTGTTATCACCATTGGGTATGATGCCATTATTCAAACAAACATGGCTGGTTTCTATAAATCAAGTTATAAAGAAGGTGATGAGGTTAAATACATGTTGTCAACTCAATTCGAAGCAACTGATGCTCGAAGAGCATTCCCCTGTTTAGATGAACCTGCTTTGAAAGCTACTTTCAGCGTGGAAGTCACCATAGACAAAGAATGGGAAGCATTAGGAAATACTCCTGTGGCTAAAGTAAGCCCCATTGGTGATAAGTTGAAGAAAGTTTTATTCGAGAAAACCCCCGTCATGTCAACCTACTTGTTGGCCTGGGCTGCAGGTGAATTTGAATACATTGAAGCTTTCACCAATGATATCTATTACGATAATAAACCTTTACCTGTCCGTATCTACACTACCAAAGGTTATAAAGAAGAAGCGCAATTCGCTCTTGAAATTACCCCTAAGATCGTTGACTACTACAGTAAGATTTTCAAAATCAAATATCCTTTACCTAAACTTGATTTGATTGCTGTTCATGCCTTTTCGCATAATGCCATGGAAAATTGGGGGTTAATCACTTATCGTAGTACTGCTCTCTTATTCTCTGAATCCAAATCTGATCCAGGTTACAAGAAGAAAGTTGCCTACGTCGTGGCCCATGAATTGGCCCATCAATGGTTTGGGAACTTAGTTACCATGCAATGGTGGGATGAGCTTTGGCTCAATGAAGGTTTTGCAACCTGGGTTGGATTCACAGCCGTTGATTACATTTTCCCAGAATGGGACTTCTTCTCCGTTTTCGTATCAGAATCATTACAGGCTGCTCTTGATCTTGATGGATTAAGAAGTTCACATCCAATTGAAGTTCCAGTTATTGATGCATTAGACATTGATCAATTATTCGATACCATCTCTTATTTGAAGGGGGCTTCCACCATCTTGATGATTTCAAGCTACTTGGGTACTGATGTTTTCTTGGATGGGGTTGCCAAATACTTGGACAATCATAAATTCGCAAATGCTACCACTGATGATTTATGGTCAGCCATCGCTGAAGTCTCTGGTAAGCCAATTAATGATTTAATGGATTCATGGATTAGAAAAATTGGGTTCCCAGTTATTAACGTCGATCTCGATACTAAATCCAAGGTGTTGTCCATTAGTCAAGCTAGATATTTAAATAGTGGTGATGTCAAACCTGAAGAAGATGAAACAGTATGGTGGGTACCATTGAACTTCTCATCCGGTCCTGGTGCTGATGATGTTTTGAAGCTTAATGATCAAGATGTTTTATCACTCACCGAAAAGAGCTCTACCATTTCCAACTTCCCCAATGTTGAAGGTTTTTTTAAATTAAATAAAGATACCAAGGGTGCGTATCGTGTCAATTACAGTCCATCTATTTTACAGAATAATATTTTACCTTATTTTGATAAATTAACCACCAAGGATAAAATTGGGGTAATAGCCGATGTTGCATCCATTGCTGTTTCTGGTGATAAGTTTACTTCCACCACTACGTTATTACAATTAGTCAAATCAGTTGTCATCGATAACAGTTTCGTCGGTGATGATTTCGTGGTGTGGTTGGAACTTGGGAACAGATTGAGCCATTTGTTAACTACTTTCAGTGGTGTTGACGACAAATTGACTGAGGGTTTAGTTAACTTTGTTAAAAAGGCTTACACTGGTATCGCTTTGAAGTTGCTAAATTCCAGTAATGACGAATCAAACTTTTTAGAAATCAAATTGAGAGCTCAAATTTTTGAAAATGCTGGTTCATTAGGTGTACCTGAAGTAAAGAAGTATGCTAGTGAATTGTTTGATGATTGGAAATCAGGCAAGTCTATTCATCCTGCATTAAGATTATTTGTTTTCAGGACAATTGCAGCATCCCCAGAATTAATTAATGAAGATAGCTTCAACGTGATATTGAAAGAGGTTACCCATCCAACTTCTTTGAATTCTCGTGAAGTTGCTCTTCAGGCCTTAGGTCATATCCGTGATGATAAATTATCAACCAAATTAATAAACTTATTGGCAGATACTGAGGTTATTCCCGTGATGGATTCTCACTATTTAGGTGAACCAGTTTCGAAAAACATCACCGTTAGAGATAAATTCTGGGACTTCTTTGCTTCTCATTATGATATTTTATACAAATTAATGTCCACCAATATGGTTGTCCTTGATCGATTTGTTAAAGTGACCTTGAAAAATTACCAGTCATACACCAAATATAAGGAGATCGAATCATTTTTTAAAGACAAGGATGTTCATGGATTTGAAAGATCATATAAGCAAGCATTGGATAATATTCTGATTAATGCCGAATGGTATAAAAGGGACAGTGAAGGTGTGAAGAAGTGGTTGGAGGCCAATGGATTTAACTAGTTCCATTATGACGAATGAAAATCTTTCATTTTATAAGTACAGATATAATTGTCTATAATATACATTTATTTTACCAACTTTATGACTCTAAACTATGTACAATAGATTATTAGGGATACTAAGAACAAAAAAGTCAAAAACAGAAAAAAAAAAAAAAAAGACTAAGTGAAACAAAAAACAAAAGATCAGGAATAGCCGGGGATTGATGGTGCCCTAGCAATGTAGTAAATTTCTATGTACGAAATTAGTTATCGACCTTATGTTCGTGAGTGGTGGCGTATCTACCGGAAGGATCAGCGTGACAACCCCATTCAGCTTTTGGAATCCATCTCATGACAGTAGAAGCAGCAGCTTTAGAACCGTTGAAGATTTCATCAAATTTACATCTGTACCAGTAAGCTTCCTTGGTGGTTGGGACATCATCACCCCATTCGGCCTTAGGGTTGGCTAATTGTTCATCGGTGACGGTGGCTTCAGCGGTATCCTTCAAACCATCAATCCAAGAGTAACCCACACCATCGGAGAATTGTTCCTTTTGTCTCCATAAGATTTCATCAGGCAAGTAAGGTTTAACGTTTGGTTCATCGGAAGTGTCGAAAGCTTTTCTTAAGATGTATTTTTCAATCTTACCTTCCTTTTGTTTTATTAATTTATCTTCAGGGTTGATGTTCATACAAACTTCCAAGAATTGTTTGTCTAAGAATGGAACTCTAGCTTCCAAACCCCAAGCCATGGTAGATTTGTTGGCTCTTAAACAATCAGCATAATGCAAGTTCTTGACTCTTTTAACACATTCTTCGTGGAAATCTTTAGCAGAAGGAGCGTTAGCAAAATATAAGTAACCCCCGAAAATTTCATCGGAACCTTCACCGGATAAAACCATCTTGACACCTTGAGCCTTAATTTTTCTGGACAATAAGTACATAGGAGTAGAGGCTCTAATGGTGGTGACATCATAAGTTTCCAAATGATAAATGACATCGTTCAAAGCATCCAAACCTTCTTCTAAAGTGAAGGTGTGAGAGTGATGGATGGTACCGATGAAACGAGCCACTTTTTCAGCGGCGATTAAATCAGGAGCACCGGGTAAACCAATGGCAAAAGAGTGTAATTTAGACCAACCGGCAGAGTGTAAAGACCCGTTGTCATCAACCCCGGATAATTCTTTGTTAGCATCATAACCACCTTGAGCCAAAGCATCGGCGGCCTTTTGAGTTTCTCTAGCAGCAATAGAGGCGATCAAGGAAGAGTCCAAACCACCAGATAAAAGAACCCCGTAAGGAACTTCAGCCATTAATCTCTTTCTAACAGCCAATTCCAAAGAATCTCTAACTTCTTTCAAATCAACACGTTTTTCTGGAGTTTTAGATTCATCCCACCAAGTTGGGTTAAAGTATCTGGTAATTTCATCGGTGTTAGAATCGTAAACATGACCAGGAGGGAAAGCAAAGATTTCATCACATTCGTCAACAAGACATTTCAATTCAGATGCAAAGTAACGAGTTTTAGGACTGGCAGAAGATTTACCCATGTATAAAGTGGTGATACCGATTGGATCTCTAGCAGCCACGATTCTATCGGCCTTTTTATCGTAAAGAACCCAGGCAAACATACCATCCAAGTATTTGGGGGCATCAATACCGTATTTTTTATATAAGGGGATGATTGGTTCACAATCAGACAATGATTTGAATTTGTAATCTTTAAATTCTTCTCTCAAATGGATATGGTTATAAATTTCCCCATTAACAGCCAAGGAATAATCATCATCTTCAGAAGTGATGGGTTGAGCACCAGAGTCCAAACCGACAATGGCCAATCTTTCATGACATAAGATCGTCGAGTTTTGGATCAAGTTACCTGACCAATCTGGACCACGATGTCTGATTCTTTTAGAATATTGTAAGGCTTTGGATTTGAATTGTTCAACCTCTGGTTGTCTATAAGCAGCAAAGATACCACACATGACTGGTTTCTATTATGTAATGAATATGAATATATATATATAGATCTATATATATATACCTGGATAGAGCAAAGGGTTGGTGTGAATAACGCTGAAGAAGAAGTAAAGTATCAAAAGATATTGAAATGAGCGAAGAGATTAGATTAGTCAATATATATCATATTGGGCGAAAATTTTTTTTTTTTTTTTTTTCTTTTTCTTTTGTTCAATTTTTCACTTTCTGAATTTTTCTTATTGTTTGCCCAATCAGGCCGTGCCCGGAAGTGATGAGATCGTGGCCGGAAATGGCGGCGGCTTCCCAATTCGAACACTGATAGCGAGCGTCAACCGCACACAAAATGGCAAAATTGAGTCATCTGCGGAGAGTTCCGGGGAGATATGCAGTTTGTTTTAAGCAGTTCCGGGGGCGTCTGGGGGCCCGATGATTCATCTTGCAACAGTCGTATGACGCATTGGGTATTTGTAAGTGGAAACGTACATTTCAGTAAGAGTCATCACCGGGAGCTGGTTCCGTGTTTCACAGTCGATTGTTGTAAGCCTGGAAGTTCGTTTGAGCTTCTGTCTAATAAGGAACACGATAACAGGGTAGTGACACTGACGGGGAATTTCGAGACACGGGGGTGGAATGTGCCTCAGCTGCACGCGTTGTTACGAGCACCATTTGGGAACAGTTCCTTTGACCGAGAACTGGTCTATATTCCAAAAGCCCCCAGCAGACAGACCAAAAAGAAGCAGGAGGAAGAAAGAGTATGATAGGAAACACTGGTGTACGGATGTCTCTGTGTGTACGGATGTATGTGTATGTACGGGTGCATAGTCCGTGTTTTGGTGTTCCCACTACTTATTCCGGCTTGTTTTTTTTCTTTGAGGTGAGAAAGAAGGTGGCAACACATTAAAACAGTGAATATCAAATGGGTGATTTATGGAGTCTAGCAGTTAACCGTCCATCACGAATTCACAGTTTGCCCGTGCTCCGTCGTAACAGATACACACAAGTCCACATGTCATTACAGAAACTAACAGCCGAATTGTACCTGCTGTTTGACCAGACCGATTATACACAATGTCAAAAATTATTAGTGCCTATCAAGATTGAGTTGATAAAACATAACTTATTGGTGCCTTTACCTTCCAATACCAAGACCAATGATCAATTGAATGATTTGAAGATAGCCGAGAGAATCTTGGAGATTGGGACTTTATCGTCGTTATTAAGTAACAATTACCAGGGTTTCGAGAATTATTTTGCTCAATTGAAACCTTTTTACACTAATGATAAATTACGAGCCAAGAAAGAAATAAATACCGATACCACCAAGATAATCTCGCTTTACTTGTTATACTTATTATCCCAAGGGTTAATATCCAAATTCCACATTGAATTAGAAAGTATCTATAGTTCTTCCAAGTACAATGTCGAACAAGATAAATATTTACAATTCCCCATCAATTTAGAAAAAAATTTGATGGAAGGTAATTATATCAAGATTTGGAAATTGTTGAAAAGTGATGAACATTCATTACCTTGTAAAGAATATAATCATTTCATCGAGACTTTAACAAATGCATTAAGATTTGAAATTGCCAAATCTTTAGAAAGAACTTATGAATCCATACCAATCAATAATTGTAAAAATTTATTATATTTCCCTCAAGAACAAAGTGATCAGGTGTTTGAAAAAATCTTAAAAGAAGAATTAGAAGTTGAAAACTGGGAATTTAATAATGGTAAGATCACTTTCACGACCGCCAGTAATGAAAATAATTTGGCTTCAGACAATTCAGCCATCATTAAAAATGTATTAAGTTATGCTGAACAAATCGAGTCTATCATTTAGATTATATAATTTTTACAGAAATTAAATAAATTAAATCCAATCATTCTAACGATATATAGAATCCTTTGTATGCGGAATCTAAATCTTTTAAAAATGTATCAATATCGTCCTGGCTCAATTCTTCATTATCCTGTAAATTGTTAAGTTTAATCAACCAAGTGACCAACTTTGATTTCCCCTGGAACTCAATTGGCTTATACTTATCATCTTCATCTTCATCGTCATCATCGTCGACTTCAGCCCCTTCATCCTTGGTTACCAAATCATTTAGACTTATTACCAAGTCAGACAATAATGGATGTAATTGATCCTTGGTACGATAATTTAATTTCAAGGCATCCATACAAGTTATAAATGAGCCAGTCGCCTCTGCCACCAAACGAGCACTAGCCTTACTACCGGTGTTCTTAGCCAACGAGGATGAAGATGAATTGACCGGCTGTGATTCTACCACTTGTAAATTGGTATCTGGTTGTTGTGTATGAGTATGTGTATGAGTATGTGAACTTTCGACCTTGGTATGCATATGTTCAATGGTAGCTGGAATTCCTGATTTCAAGCGGCTAATTGCCAATGGAGCATGAACATTAAATTTTACTGATAGTAAGTCAATTAAATTGGAGAAAGTGGGTAATAAGGGGGTTGTAGAAGAGAGTAATTCATTCAATATTTCAAATTTTAAATCGTCCCCAGTGAATCCTTTAATAATCATTTGATACTGATTAATTAATCGTAATGAAGTGGAGGTATACTTTTCCTTATCGGTAATATAATCTTTCAAAAATGCATTTTCAACCACTTCAAGCACCGTTATTATCGAGTACACTTCGGCAAGTGAATCATAAACTATCTTATGATGATTTGATTTGATAAGGCTGGTTTTGGTTATTTCTTGGTGATATAATTTAACGTTGGTGTTAGAAGGGGTATATGACGTTGTCGATGTGGGTGCATACGCTGGTACTGGATTGGTACTCTGGTTGCCGCTCATGGTTGTTTCTATATTGTCGTTCTCTGTAAGTTAGTTGGTTAACATAATCCTGTTCAGTTTTTGAGTTCTCTTTTACTTTATTATTTTTTTTTTTGGTGGCTTTTCTTATGCGCAATAATTTACACCATCTGTTTTACTTCACTTTTTGCAATCAAGGTCGTTTAAATCATTAATAACTATAAAATGTAATCTATTAAATAAAGAGATGAATGAGGGGGGATATTAGTCAATGTAATCGACCAAACTCTTCCCTGCATCATTAGTACCGAACGCTTCCGAATTAAATCCCAATCTAACCCAATCTTGTCTGGTATATTTATAAACTATAGGTGGTTTTCTAAAACCTTGGAACAAGGATGACATGGCATCGTAGTCGTGAATGGCAGCCACTCGATTAATCAACTTCTTGCCGAACTTGTATTTTGCCACTTGACATTCTTTCATGATCCATTTCAATAAGTAATCACTACTTATACGATCATAAGTACTGACGGTTAAAGGTAAGTGAATTTCCATATCCTTCGCATGGTTTAATTTCACTTTAATGATGACCTCGTACTTGAGCAGGAAGAGTTTGCCAATGGTGGTGAATCCTTGGGTATGAGTGATGGGAATACCTTCGATCACTTTATCGAGATTCTTGTTTTTATAAAAATATGCCGATGGATGAGAAACAAATTGCTCCCCTTTGTCTGAATTACTACCACTCGAAGACTGGCTATGGTTAAAAGTTGAATTATTGGAATAAAGTTGTAAATAATCATTATCCACCGGGAAATTAAGATGAAACTCATGCGATATTCCGGTTGTGTTTAATAATCTATCTTCAAAATTCTCGGTGTTGGTGAAAATCTTGTATTCTTTCCTTGCTGGTAATCCACCTTCATGGCATTCCAACACTTCCTTCACTTGCATGGTCAATTGCTTTAGTCTCAATCGCTTATTGACTTTGTAGTTTAAAGAATTGGTCATGACTTTGGCAAAAACCACAAGCTCGTCTTTGGGGCCCACGGACGAGATTGGTAGCGATAAATCGGTGATGATCTGGTTGTCGTAGGATGTTCTAGTTTCAATCGTGGGTTCATTGAATTGTCGGTATAATGGTAAAGTGTCATAAAGTTTAATGACCACGGGGAAACTTTCCACGTAAGTGATTTCATTAACAAATGAATTGCCACAACTGATCTTCACAAAAAGCTTATGCACGGTGGAAGCATTCCAATGAGGGAACTGGCCACTTGATATTATATCTTTAGGGAGGGGGATCAACAAGGGGATATCAACGGCAAGGAGTTCTTGACTGAACTCACCCATAGGAGGAGCGTAGATCAAGGGATCTTCATATATTTTGTATTCTCGGAAAGTATCATTGGATCCAATGGTGGAAGGAACACTCACTTTTTGAATTGTTCGTAGTTCCACCCCAACGGCTCGGCATGTGAATGGTATCCCGTTAGCGGGTCTTAACTCTATCGTGGTTTCTATACGTGGCTACTTCTGGTTAGTAAAGAAAAGAAACAGAAACCTAAACAATATCTAATACATACAATACTTCGTGGAACCCCGGGACATCCATGAACAATACTGGAATTGGAAGCTTTCAAACTAGCATGGACGGGACAAGTTACTTTTTGGCTATTAATACTGCTACCTAGAGAGCTGAACTGGACCATAGTAATTTGATTGTAGTCATATAAGAAAGTTAATTGGATGGGAAAGGGTAGAAATATACTTCTTGATTATTCCTTCTCACTCTATCTTTCGTTATTGCTACAAGCAAGATCCAAAAAAATTATCTAGTACTTATATGAGAAAAACAATAACCAACGTGAAAGGCTGATGTAGCATGAAGTACTCAGGGAGAGATCGGGATCAGCTATGTGTTGTATGGTGACGTGAACTAAGAATTTGAGACAATCAAAATAGTTATATCGTGTGCTTTCACTTTGTTAATTGTTTATTGAATGTTGTATGCCACTACTAAGTTAAAAATAAAAACAAGAGGTCAACTAAAAAAAGAAAAAAAAAAAAAAAATCACTAACAAAAAGGGTTGCAGGGGCCATGTGCAGGAAGGATTTATCAGCCATCCAAGCCCATGATGACCATGACTTGCAGTCAAGAATAGCCAAGCAGGACAAGACAGGGGAACAGCCCCATGTGCGAGAGTATGTGAATAGTGACGGAGTGCAGTTAATATATCCCGGGGAAGATACACCAACGTTGCTTGTAGTCGTCGAATTTCTTCTGGTAGAATTGGTGACTGCCTGCGGCACTGATGGTCAAGTTGATCATGACGAACCACCAGTTGACAATGACGTTGAAGTCGCAAATGGTCCACGATGACCAGGGCTTATTCAAGATGAGTAGTGACGCTGTCATGGCGTAGATCACGATTTCGTCGAAATAGTGAGGGCAGTCAATGTGCTGGAATAAGCCTTTATAAGGGTTCGTATACTTGACCAAATGAGACAAGTGGATATGATTGTAAGTCTGATCGACAGATGCAAGTAGGAACACCACGGTGGGGATAAGAATGGTGGGGTTTGTTAATTGAGTCCAGTCAAACGAGAGTCCTGGAGGCGATTGGGAAACAAGGAGAATGGCATTGGAACTGACTAACATATAGTACCCAACTCCAAGCACGTAGTGACTAACGTTCATCTTCGCCGTGGGACTATAGTTGAAAATAAATAACGACTCGAATAACCGTCTCGACGCTTGTATCACGTATAAACCGTACAATAAGAGGTACAATTGAGCGATGGTGTCATCAATGGGTCCATACGAGGCCATCAGTGAAGGTGGTACGATTGATTGTTTAAAGAAAACCAAGTTGGAGAATGAGAAAATGTAATAGTGGGTGAAGTAAGATTTGGGTACCGTTAATGATACCAAGAATCCCACCAATTGTTGTGGCCAGGTTTTGGGTTGCTCCAGCTGAGCTGGAGGTTGAAGAAGTTTCCCATACGCAAGGAGATCATTCAATTGGGGCACGAGTTTGACAAGAAGAGTGGCAACGCCAAAGAAGACGTATAGCAGTGTTATTATCCCTGCGGGTGGGATTTCTGTATAATCAAACATGCTGGTTGAGTAATCGCCTAAAATTTTGGGAAATCGACTTAAATTTAAGGTTTGCTTTTTGCTTTTCATCGTCTTGAGGTTTAAGATGGGGCATTCTTTTTGGTGTACGGGGTAGATTATAAACTACAATAAAGATTTAGATAATCACGTAATAGATATGCTATTATACAGGGTTAGAAATAACCAAAATAAAATAAATTATAAATCAAGGAAGAAAGAAAAGAAAGAACATTAAAAATCACCATCTATAATGCCGGGAATACAAGGAAAGAAAAAAAAAAAAAGAAAGAAAGGGAAAAAAGAAGGATATTAAATTAACGACCAATATATTTCTTTTCAATAGGTCTCATAAGATTGAAACCAATGAAAGAGAAGGCAAAGGCCAATTCGAACCCAATATCACCACCGTCACCGATTCTTCTACCGATAACACCGGCATACCAAGCTTGGTCCATACCAAGAACAACCCCGGCGACACCACAGCAGAAACCAAAGGTACCAGCAACACCAAGAGGATATTTGGAACGATCTTTGAAATTTTCATAGTCGTAAACGGCAAAGTTACCTTTATTCCAGATGAAATGTTCTGAGAAACACATGGCTTGATAAATGGCCAAGTAGTAACCAATTAAGTTCATGAAATTTTCCATAACTGATTCGAAGTGGTAGTAACCGGGGATACAAATGGCTAAAGTGACAAAGTTACCCAAGATGGTCCATAAGACACGAGGAATCTTGGTTAATTTAGACCATAAAGCTTGAGCACTTAAAGCAATGGAATACATATTGGGGATATTGTTGGCCACGGTAGATAAGGCAAGTAAGACACATAAGAATTGACCGAAACCGTGTAAAGAGTCTTCAACAAGGATGGCATAGACTAAACCACCAATGGATTTTTCGTTGTATAAGGCACTCCATTTTTCATTGGTAAGAGTACCGGTGGCACAAGCAGCACCCAAGATCAAGGTGAAAACAAGAGGGGTGTATAAACCAATGAAGATACCAAAGAAGATACGGAAAGGGTTAGCATCTCTTCTTTGATAAACGGTATAATCGGAAGCATAAGTGGTCCAACCAGTGGCGAAACCATAAATGGTACCACCAAAGGATAAGACATTACCAGCAGTAACGGCACCACCTTTCATTTCACCAAAAGTGAAATTATGAGATTTAGCCATTCTAGCAATGATGGCAATGAAAACAACCAAGTTTGGAATCCAAGACCATTTTTCATACATGTGAATGATGTGATAACCGAAAAAGGTCACCAAAATGGTACAAATGATCAAGATAAGACAACCGGCCCAAGGAGGACAAGCACCATTATTAACAATGTTTAATAATTGGGCAGAAGCCATAATGTTAACGGCCCCCCAACCAACACAAGCAATAATATTGATGAATGCAAAAATTCTCATGGCAATATCCCCCATTAAGAATTTGGATAAAAACATTTGTCTCAAACCTAATTTAGGACCAAAAATGGAAAAGTAGGCCACTGGGAAAACCCCAATCAAGGCAAAGAAAATAATGACAAGGACGGATTGCCAGAAGGATAAGCCAAAAGCAGTAATACCCAAAGCACCTAAAGAAAAGGTAGCAATAACCAAATTGGCAGATAACCACATAGTAGCAGCATTCAAAACCGAATTTTCGGTTTTTTCTTCATCAGTAACAAGTTCAATACCTTTAGTTTCGGCATTCAATTTGGAAGCCCAATGATCGATGAAATTCAATTTTTCAGTTGAGACTTCAGCATGGCCTGAATTGTCTTCTAAAGATTTTTCAAAAGAATCAAAAGAATTTTTCTTTTTAGTATCAGAGGCAGTGCCTACTGATTTTTCTGGGTCGTAACTCATATTAGTTAATAACAGGGGTGAAAGATTAAC
>JAJMSM010000069.1:40081-73280 GCA_030578475.1 Hyphopichia wangnamkhiaoensis
AAAAAAAAAAAAAAAAAAAAAAAAAAAAAAAAAAAAAAAAAAAAAAAAAAAAAAAAAAAAAAAAAAAAAAAGTACAATAGCGAAAAAGAAATCAAAAAACTGCAATAAGAACAAAGAAAATATTAATTTAGATAAAGAAATAAATGGATCAGAAGGGTGAACAATTACAGGAACGACATCCCAAGAAACAAACCAAGATAAAGTAAAAATAAAAAACTGGAAATACAGTGAATGAACACAACGGACAAGTCAAAAACGGTAATCTCCAATAAATTAAATTAATTAATCGATAAAAATAATCGATCGGAGTCGTCCATAAGATGACAAGACACTAAGAACGACAAGCAAAGGGCGGCGAATTAAAACGATTACAAACCCAATCATTACACCAGTTGATACAGTATTCAATGCCTAATCTGACTTTTCTTTTTTCTTATATTTTTTTAAGCTGTCATCATCCCATTACATTTTTTCTGGCCCATCGCATTCTCATTACTGTAATTTTTTTTTTTTTTTTTTTTCGTTTTGTTAACACAAAATGCACTGGATTAATTTTTGAAGTGCCTTTGTTATTCTTGTTTCGGCAAGATGAATCGGAATGCCGCGGCGTGCTGACATAAGCCTACATGCCGTTTTGTCTCTGTTTCTTTTCTTTTTTCTGGTGGTTCTGTTTGGCGCAAATTGGAATAGATAACAGAATGCGTCCTCTGGCCTGCACACGAACGCTATCAATGATATGAATCTTCGTTCTTTTTGTTTTTTGAGAAGTTGCCAGTTGTGTCAATGGCTTAGTGCCTCTCGCCAAGAGATACACATCCGTACCTTTTTTCTGTCTACACTGCTAATGCTCATTCTGCTGTCAAAGGCGGCTACTGATAAGAAGATCGCATATTGTCGTTCTTAATTATTATTTTGAGTTGATTTTTTTTTTTCACTATCGTGAAAACTGCCCGCCCCCACAATTGACAATACCCCGTGTCGTAGCTGTCTAGCTTCGTAACTGCTGGAAAGATCTGGCTTGCCCATGTCTGGTCATTGATCTCGCTTGAATCCGTATGATTGATAGTTTACAGTTAATAGTCAATTGATAGTTAATTATTTATAGAATTGATGGTTGACTGATAGTTGACTATTTACAGTTAATAGTAAATTGATAGCTGACTATTTACAGTTAATAGTAAATTGATAGCCAATTATTTTACAATTGATGGTTAATTGATGGTAGTTGATAGTTAGTTGAGGAAGTGTCATCACCTTCCTGTTCTGTTTTGCTCCGCGGAGGGTCGGAACGAATGGCACTATCAGACCTTTTCATTATCCTGAGATATTTTTCTCAGGTTTATTTTCTCGTTATCTGGTCGTATTACCCCGCTAACTAAGAGACTTATCAGCATGACAAATCATTTACGTAATGATCTTCAGGGTTCGCTTCTTTTCTGGTTCATTTGACGTTTAATTGTCGTATCCAGCCGAATCATGCACAGAAGAAATGGAATTTTAAACTACAATCGTATCCATCCGACTAAAAATTACCATTTTGACTCACTGAAAAAGATTAACCTTATTTAGTAGTCGATAGTGTGATCAAAAGGAGTCTCGTCATCACACATCATTAGCAAGTCCTCCATTTAAGATGACCACACATCATTAGCAAGTCCTCCATTTAAGATGACCACACATCATTAGCAAGTCCTCCATTTAAGATGACCACACATCATTAGCAAGTCCTCCATTTAAGTAAGATGATCAGATCACATTATCGAAACTCATTAGATCAGTCAGTAACTGGCAGTGTACATCCATACTTACTCAGTATTTTTCAAAGTGGTAAAATGCACCGTTCAAACGCCAATTGGCGCTGTACCAATTGAGCACTATACCAATTGAGCACTGTACCAATTGACACTGTACCAATCGAACACTATTATCACTTGTACACTGTTCAATTGGCACAGTAATTGGTGTGCAATTGGTGTTAAGTATCGGGTTCAAGCTTTAGTACCAATTGGTGTGCAATTGGTGTTAAGTATCGGGTTCAAGCTTTAGTACCAATTGGTGTGCAATTGGTGTTAAGTATCGGGTTCAAGCTTTAGTACCAATTGGTGTTCCATTAGTGTAAGTGCCAATGAGTGTCTAATTAGTTTAGGTATCAACTGTTAAGTATCAATGACCATTCAAGGAGCCCCCGGTACATTGATAGATTAAATTGTGTCAAGTTAATTTAGGAAACGACGGATCAGCCGCTATTTATAGTAATGGCGGCATATCAACATATAAGCCTATGCTTACGTAATTGGCGCGTGACATCAACGGTTACACGAATCACGAAGTATGCAGAATGAGCAAATTTTGAAATCATATAATTGAATAGTTAGGATGATAGGTAAGATGAATAGGCAATCGAGAAGTACAATTGAATGGATGATCGTGGTGATTCTTCGTGAAATTGAGTTCTCTTTAAACGTCTCCACGAGAAAATCTGTAAATTGACCCGTACCACAGTTGAGTAAGCTTAAATACTTAACTTCAATATCAACATCAATATAGACGTCATTAACCATCAAAATAAACAACAAAACAACATCACTTTTACCATCAATATAAACAGTATAAACGTCACTATAAACAGTACGAATGTCAATATAAACATCAATGGTTAAAAATAGTCGAGTACGGCGCTTACATAATCCCCGAGAAATCGCGAGACGAAAAATGACTGGTTTAAGGTACAAATATTAGTTTCTTCAAAGAGTCTATATAAACAAATAGAATTGGTTATACATATGCACACACTGGTGGTATTAGTCAAATTAATATTATTATAATCAGAACGTTAGATTTTTTTTTTTTTTCTTTTTTATTTTATTAACTGAAGATTTTTGAAAAGTGATTTTTTTTTCTTTTTTATGTTTTTCAAGACTAAGAATTCATAAAATCAAGTAGATTACTTCTTGGTACCAAAGTAGGCGGCAATGATAACCACCACAATGATAACAATGATAAGACAGATGAAGAAACACCAACACTTCTTCTTTCTGGCCTTTTTGGCACTGACAGTGGCCTTTTGAGTATGAGCCAACCCTTGTTCAATATCATGTTGAGCAGTTCCTGTTTGTTCTTCAATTTGTTGGATTGGTTGGTCTTGTTCAATAACCAATTCTTCCATGTCGTGGAATAATTGGGTTAATTCAGCCATGGTTTTTTCTAATTTCAATAATTCACGATGTCTAATTTGAACTTCATTCAAGACAGTTCTAGCTTCACCAGTACGGTTTGATTGTAATAAAGCTTGTTGGAAATATTGTTGATTATCACCACCTGATTCAATGACTTGTTTAACTTCTTCATCGTTAGCATCCGGTTTAATAATTCTATATTGTCTTTCGGCTTGAATTTTGGTTTGTTCACGGTTTTTAACTTCAATTAAACGATATTCTTGGATTAATTCCAAAAATTTAGTACGCGAGTTTTCAGCTTGATCAATTTTGGTTTGATCTCTTGATTGAGCAGCTTGAGTTTGAACATTTTTAATACGGTTCTTCAAATCATTTTGAAGTGATTGAGCTTCTAACACCAAACTATCAATTTGTTTCAGATTATAATCGGTATCTTCTTCATTTAAATCCAAATCTTGTAATAAGTTTCTTTGTTTGTTGGAAATCAAATTGATTAAATTGGAATATTGGTCCAATGAATTATTTATATCTTGGACTTCATTCATAAAACTAACAAAATCATCCTCTCCGGATCCTGATCCTGACGAGTATTTGTTATAATTGGACAACTCATACGAGTTGGGTTGTTGATTGTATGGATTACTCATATTTTGTATCAGTCTATATGAAATAAAATTAAAAAATTAACAATTAATGAAATAAAATAATTAAAAAAAATTAAAATAAAAAAAAAAAAATCAATAATAACAACAACGAATAAGACGACAACAATCCACAGGAAATAGTAATACGGGCAAGCGGATGGTCAGGGAAGTATCACCAAGCAATTTATCAATGACTTGAACAGTACTATCTTGACACGACGGACTATGGGTGTGGATATGTATATTTATATATACATGTATAAAAATATAAATAAATGTATCAATAAAAGAAAAAATCAAAAAGTTTTGAAGCTAGTTATCTTTAGTACGATTTTCTTTTTTCTTTTTTTTTTTTGTGTTTTTCCCCCAGTATGGTATTTTTCTGTCTGTAAAACTTGACACCCAAATTGAAAAAAAAAAAAAAAAAAAAAAAAAAAAAAAAGACAAAGAAAAAAGAAACTTAAGGCAAAACAAAAAAAAAAAGTGGTAAAAAAAGAATCTCGACAACGGGCTTTTCTATAATAGCGCAAAATTTAACAACTCAGCCATTTTTTAATCTTATGAATGATTCTTGCACCACCTCATCTTCACTTATATACACCCTGGACCATCCACGTCATTACAGTCAACCACGCCGTACGTCCCGCAGCACATCATAAAACTTTGATGAAGCAATAGGAATCACTAAGGTGTTTAGGGAGCAAATTTTGCAGGGGCACCGTGTTTGGTGTTTGGTGTTTAGTGTGGGTGTGTGGGTGTTTTTAGGAGCATATTTTACACCCAACCACCGCCAGTCTCGGTTCAGAGTGCATTTATGTAGTTACCAAATCAAGCGAGTGGGCAGTATGGGGTAGTTTGAGCTTTTGGTTCATTCTTCAATTGAGTATGGGGGGATCATCTTCGCCAGAGAGCGCTAGTAAGATGGCAAGTGTGTCTGCTTCGTCGTTGGTACCTTCCAAACATCAAGCTGCTGGCCATGATGGATGTTTGTCGTCAGATTCCGGGTCAGTTTTTGCTAAATCGACCAATCGTCAAGAAATTGACTTCTACGTGGCTACCGAAGCTCAGGCTCAACAGTTGTCACTGCTGAGTCCCGACTTGGCCATAGGGTCCTTACTTTCCGATTGGATGCCGACTTTTTACGGTACCCTTACCCAGGGTGATATCAACTCCACTAAATCCATCATTAAACCGGATGCAAATTCGATTATTTTACCCAGTGATGAACCAAGTCAAGTGGAGCAGGTGGTAACTCCTGCGTCCGAGAAACAGTACATTGTACTTGAGAATCTTTACCATGGATTCAATCAACCCAATATTCTCGATATTAAACTAGGAGCAAAATTAACCGATGATCTGGCTAGTCCGGAGAAAGTGGAACGATTGCGTAAAGTCAGTGAATCCACCACTAGTGGGTCTCATGGTTTTAGAATCTGTGGTATGAAATTAGCTAATGGAGGTTCCCATTCTTATAGTCATATCCCCAAATTATTCCCCAATATAACCGAAACCATTACAATTGAACGCACTAATGATCAATTACTGTATCTACAATTCGATAAATTCTTCGGTAGATCTCTCGATGATTCTAACGTAAACCAAGCCATTTACTTGTATTTTAATCATCTTCATGAAAATCAACGTGTGATAACCTCCAATTTGCTCCGACGTTTCCATCAACGATTACAATTGATTTATAATTGTTTGATTGATGCCGAGGTTCGTATTATCTCCGGCTCTCTTTTATTCATTTATGAAGGAGATCCTGCGCGTTGGAATGACGTGCTCGAGGATCAATCCAAATACGAATTGGCTGACCCCTTGATTAGAAGTGAGGTGGTTGACGAGGACGACGATGATGAAGAAGATGATGACGATGATGACGCCACCTCGGTTCCTCTTAGCTCGTTGAATTTAATTGACTTCGCTCACGCCCAGTACGTCAAGGGTCATGGATGTGATGAGAATATCTTAAATGGGGTCGAAAAATTATTGGAAATTTTGGAGCAACTCATACAAGAGCATTCCAAATCTAATTAAAGAGCATTCTTAGATATATTTATATATACATAAAAAAATCTTTTGCAAATTCAATAGAACAAACGAAATTATTAGAATAAAAAAAAGAAGGTTGTAACTATATACTATATCAATCTTACAACAACTTGGTGATCTTACCAATAGCAATGGTGGTACCTTGATCTCTCAAAGTAAATCTACCTAATTGTGGGTAATCACTATAAGTTTCAGCACAAACGGCTTCTTCAGTTTCTAAAACAGCAATAATCTTCATACCTTTCTTAGCAAATGCTGGTGGTTTCTTGGATTTTCTATTAGTACCCTTTTCCAATTTATGTTTTAATTCAATAAATTTAACTTCTTCAATGGCAGTATGTAAATGCATAACACATGAAAACCCATTAGATAAAATTGATTTCAATTCAACAATGGCAATTTGTGCTTCAAAACGAGTAATGGTCTTGACTGGGTTTTTAGGGGAAGTTAAAACATAACCAGCTTGTAAATCTTCTTCTTCAACACCTTTAATCTTTAATCTTACTTGTTCACCACAGTATGCAGCATCACATTCTTGTTCAGTTTCATTATAAATGGTAACAACTTCAATCGAAGTTCTATTAGGCATCAATAATAAAGAACCATTCTTCTTAATATGACCGGATTCAATTTTACCTTCCACGATAGTACCCATATCTTTCATCTTACCAGAAATTGGTAACATAAATGGAGCATTAATATGACGATTAACGGTTTTCATATCATCCAAGTATTCTAATAAAGCTGGACCACTGTACCATGGACAATCTTTAGGATCAACACGTTCTTTCAAACCAGCACCAGTGTAACCAGAAACAGGCATGAAAACAATATCTTCTTTAGCATAACCAATACCTTTCAAGAATGCTCCTAATTTGGTGGTACAATCTTTATAACGATCTTCAGACCAAGCAACAGTGGCGTCATCCATCTTGTTGACGACAACCACAATCTTGTTAACACCTTGAGTCTTGGCCAATAATGCGTGTTCTCTAGTTTGACCCCCTTTTTCAAAACCGGTTTCATATTCACCCTTTCTTGCAGAAATAACTAAAATACCAACATCGGCTTGAGAAGCACCCCCAATCATTTCAGAAACATACATTTTATGACCTGGAGCATCCAAAATGGTATATCTTCTCTTATCGGTTTCGAAATAAGCTTTACCAACTTCAATGGTTTTACCATCACTTCTTTCTTCCTTGTTGGTATCCATAACCCAGGATAAGTACCAACCTTGTCTACCAGCGTCCTTGGCTTCTCTTTCGTATTTGTCAACAGTACGTTTGTCAACGGAACCAGTTAAGTATAAGATGTTACCACCCATGGTAGATTTACCAGCATCAACGTGACCCATGAAAATAATGGAAACATGATCCTTACCACCAAACATATCTTTAACAACTTCTTCATCAACTTCGTCTTCTTGTTCTTTAACCAAAGCATCAGCAGATGGAGCTGGAGTAGAGTCCTTGGTGTTGTTTTTGGAAGATGTACTAGCAGTGGAGGAAGATTGTTTCACGGGAGTGGCACTTGGAGTAGATTCTTTGGTGTTGGTAGAAGCAGCTGGTGCACTTGATGGTGGGGCTGGAGTAGGTTCTTTGGATGCAGCGGCAGGAGTTGCAGAACCGGATTTTTCAGCAGCAGCAGCAGCAGCAGCTGGGGCCTTGGTTTCAGTTTCCGTGGTTGAAGCTGATGGTGTGGAAGCTTTTGGAGTTTCTTCCTTAGCTGGGGCAGCGGCATCCTTGGTGGCATTAGCTAATTTGATACCAGATGAAGAAGCTAATTTTAAAGTCTTTTTTGGTTTATTCAAACTAGAAGAAGCAGCCTGTTGCTTTTGGAAATCAGACAAGGACATACCACTAGATGCTGGAGCGGCATCTTGTTCTGGTTGATCTTGTGAATTGTAGTTATTATAGTTGTTATAGTTGTTATTATAATTGTTATAGTTATTGTAGCCTCCTCTGTTGTTGTTGTAGCCGCCTCTGTTGTTGGTATAACCGCCTCTGTTGTTGTTGTAGCCTCCTCTGTTGTTGTTATAACCACCTCTGTTGTTATTGTAGCCACCTCTGTTATTGTAACCACCTTGGTAATTTTGGTACCCACCTTGTTGCTGGTAGTTTTGATACCCACCTTGTTGTTGGTAGTTCTGGTACCCACCTTGTTGGTAGTTCTGGTATGAACCTTGTGGTTGGTAGTTTTGATATTGTTGGAATCCTTGTTGAGGAACAAAAGTTGGGGCAGCATTTGGGTTGAAGTAGTTTTGTTGCTGTTGACCTTGTTGTTGTTGAGCAGCCTGTTGTTGGCCTCCAATTGAGGTGTTTTGGAGGTCTTGGCTCAATTTGTCCTGTTGTGGGTCTGACATGGTGGCGATCTGGTCTATGGTGTCTTCACTAATGAACAACTAGCTATACTGGGACTTTTTAAAGTTTTCAATCAACTCATTTCAACAGAGAAAAAAAAAAAAATTTTTTTCTGCCTTCCTTTTTTTTTTAATCTCAGTGGAAAAAAAAAAAAAAGAAAAAAGAAATGAAATGAAAAATCGAAGAGATCAAAACTGCGGTATGGATGTTTAGTTACTTTTTTGCATTCAGTCGTAAAGAGCAGGAACTATATATAAGCTATGTAAGCATTAAAAGATTCATTCATCGTCACGATTGAAGATACTGAAGAAATCGTGGTCATTGGGGCTCTTCTTGAAAGTCTGTGGTTGTGGCATCTTCAATATATCCAACCACGATCTGACACACTCATTCTGGCGCATAATTTCAAACGTAGCTTTACCTCTGTTAGAAATGGGGAATTCTTTACCATGTTTGGTAGGATCACAAGTGCACTTGTTATCGACGTAGAAGTCGACGTTTCTAGGGCAGTTGTTTCTGCCTGGTTTTTCCACGGCCAAATCATCGAAGTAATGGATTTCGTTGGAGTTGAGGAACAACGAGGTGGCGATGGTTTTAATATGAGCCTCACGCCAAGTTTCATAATAGATACCATTCAAGCTATCAAGATAATTGAAGAAATGTTTATACTGTTTGGACCGGAAAAAGCTCACATCAACTAGTTCAAAGTCGGTATCGTAATTACAACCGGAATATTTCCAGAAAGGATCTTGGGTACCGGTACCTAATTCAGCGACGGTATCATTGTGTAATAAGAATTGGAAATTATTGGAAGCTTGCTGAGTCTCGGGAAGGAAATTATACTCGTCATTCTGGGTATATTTCTTAACGTGATTTAAGAGGTTTGGATGCATGCTATCGGGTTCCTTGGACATCAACAGCCAGCCATATTTGATGTTATTATTCTTCATGTATTTGAACACATCATAGCCCACATCGCATAGAAGTAAGGAGTTACTGGGGACTTTCCAATAATAATCATAATCGGCCCAAATTGAATCCAAATTATATAAGTGGCCCGATTGGAAGCGAGTGAAATGTCTCGATTGAATGGCATTGAATTTCCGATGAGTCTTGGGAAGATGAAGGTTCAACCGACCCTCGCGAACTCGTTTCTTATCGGTATCGGGACGATAGGAGAGGAATTCAGATTGGTACTTCAAATCAACAAATCGAACGTTGGACCCACTCGCAATGGCAGAAAACGCCTCTCGGTGTTCGATCGCCAATGCTCGATACGAGATAATCACCCAGTCATATTGGTACTTGTCGTTGAACTTGAGCTGATAGTTTGTCATTGCCGTTAGTATATTGGGGATATCATAACGCTGATGAAGCACCATGAGCAAAGCAGCCCTCACTTTCTCGTCTTTCTTTATCTTCTTCTTACTGACCTGTTCGTTCTTCTGGACTTGAGACTCCTTTTTTGTCTCCTTATTTTCCTCCTTCTGTTTGGGAGGAGTATCCTTGGGTTTCTGGACCTGTTTTTGAAAGAAAAATTCGTCTTGTTTGTCTCTGTTCAAATCTTTAATCGACACCAAACTATCGGGATTCTTGAAATGCTCATTCACAAACGTGGTGTATTTCTTGCCAATCTCATTGAAAAACTTCGCCTTAGCAATCTTCACCGAGTCAATCTGGAATACTTGATACACAACAACAATAGATATAATGGCAGTGAGCACCAAGATCCGTAGAAACTGTTTCTTCCTAATGCGGGGCAACATACTCGAATCCGTGTCTATCTATATTCACTCTGTGGATAACAGTTTCAAAAGTGAGTTCCTGCGACTGGTACTATATGTATCTTCAGTTCAATAAGAATAAACGCCCGTTGTTGCTGGAGGTTGGTGGCTTGGTTCCGTTGATATCTTCGTTAATCAAAAATACTACACATAAAAAAAAAAAAAAAAAAAGAATCAGAATAAAAATAGAGGTGTACAGGACGAAAAAAGTTACCGGTCTAAAAATGAGACACAACCAGATTGTGTTTAAAAATATCCAGAACAAAAAGGGAGTAGCAAAAAACGATATGCGGGACAGTTTCAAAAGTGAACGATAAGTGATCATCAGCTTCTTTACTCGACAATTACTGTTAGATTACAAGTTGATAGGCTGTCTGATACTATAGTCAATTGGTCTTATAGCTAGCATTATTCACTAAACATATTGCAGGAGCCACCACACGACAGAATATGCCTATCTTTGGAGATAAACCAGTGACGTCAATCACGATCAAAATTAACCAGTTATCCACTCCTCGTGAAGACATTGATGAATCGATTGAACTTTACCTTTCCGATCTACTTCATTTGATCAAGATCCAGCCGTCGTCGGGTGCCACCGAGGCCGCTAGAGCCATTAGGAAAAAGATCAAATATGGGGATGATGTGCAGCAACAATTGAGAGCGCTTAGTATTCTTGAACTTTTGGTTCTCAACTCGGGTCCTAAGATTGGGCCCGTGCTTGCTAGAGATGACAAATTGCTTGATGTGTTGAAAGGAATAATCGATGGCTCGGGTCGTACTGGTGTTGGTTCAGCGTATGATCGAAGAGTCCAATCGAAGACAAGGGGTTTGGCTGCAGGTTGGAAACATGAACTCGAAGGAATGGAAGAATATAAATATATGGCGTCATTATGGAAATTCATTCCTGGGGCCAAAAAGAAGAGTTCTCATTCAAGAAACAGCAGTGTGAATGTGTTTGATTCGGAAAACGATAATCGCCGTAAATCACACAGACGATCACCTTCAGGTAGTCCTGATTCTGATAAGAAATCACCGCCGCCTCGTCCTTCTACCGCATCTCCTTACTCCAAGAACGATTTCACCAATGGTACTTCTGATAAATCTGACTCCAAACTGAAAAAGAAAAGAAGAAGAAGAAGAGGTAAAAATGGGGTTGTTTATGCGGATGAACAATTCAAAATTCCTCAGATTAATTATAAAGTGGAAGCTCCCAAAATTAGAGCCACCATTGCTGATTCCGTCACTCATACCACGGCTTTGAATAACATATTAATCACAATTCCTAATGGTGTTTCTCCCTTGGATCATGATAAAGCCTCAAAAGAATTTGAAAAATGTAGGTCAATTAGACGTAAAGTGTTAAGGTACCTTCAATATGTTGGTGCTGGTGATGAAGATTCCAAATCAAAGGAAGTGATTGCTATGGATGAAGAATTCTTAGGTAGTTTGATTGGAGCCAATGAACTGTTGGTGGCCTCCTTTAAAAAATTTGATCAAGCTTGTGGTTATACTGATGCAAATCCCGCCCCTAATTATGACGAAGAAGACCAAAATTATGATAGTGAAGGTTACGAAAGTTATTACACCGATGAAAGCTCGGATAATGAAACATTTGATGACGAAGACACCAGTCTTGACAATCGCTTGAATGGTTTGAATTTACATCAAGAAGGATCCAGTAGCTCAATGGCAGGAAACAAATCTCCTCCTCCTCCTAGACCCGCTAAGCCTAGCGTCTTCGCAGCACCCGTCAAGCCTCCACTTGAACGATCTAGCACCTCCAACACAGTTGAAAGTGATCCATTCGGGGATTCTCATGCGGCTACCAAGTCAGTTTATGACTAGTCAGGTGGTCTTTTTATTTAATTCCCTTTCTAATTTCATTCTTCTTTCTTTTCTTGACCATTCTTTTTGTTTTTTTTTTTTTTTTTTACTACAATAATGTGGTGCTATTATAGAGAGATGTATTCTATCGAATTCACAAATAAATAAAAGTATTTGGAAAATTGTATGGTTTATTCGGCTTTCTTCTTGGTTCCCTTATTAATGCTACTTGCAATACCATATTGCAATGCTCCTATGAACACAAGGCACGCCCCAGCAATGCCCGAGTATGATAACGTATTACCAAACCAAAGTAAACTTATCAATAAGCTAGCAAACTTACGAACGAGCAAAATAACGGTGACGGTAAGGGCTGAGGTCTTACCAGCCAACATATTGACCCCTTTAATACAAGCAAATTGTGATAAGACATTAAGAAGTAGGTTGCATGTCTGTCTCGAAACAACAATCCCATTACTTACTCGAATAATATCGGGGGAATTCCAAATAGCGAGGAATTCGTCCTTCAATAGAGGAGCAGCCACCAGAAATAAGGGTAAGGCCAAAAAATGTGAATAGAACAAATTCTCTTGCCATTGGTTCCCATATTGTTTGTAAAGAACCTCACTATAAATGCCCATGAATGCTGAGATTATTGATGCAAAGGATAAGAGTATTATGCCCATGACAAAGTTCCAGTCGATTGACTCGAATAATTTTTCTTTCTTCGACTGTCCAGACGATTGTAAAGTACTTAAAATGGTACCGATTGATATAATTATCGATGCCAGCACTTGTTGTCTACTATACCTTTTATTAGCGAACAAATACCCCACAATCATGGTAACCACCGTTCCGCTGGACCTGAACACAATGTGGAACGGGATCTGGATATTGAACCTCCAGATCAAGTTATTTAAAATGGATACCGTGAAAAACATAATAACCATGATTACCCATTTGGAAATAGGTATTGACGGTTTCTTAAGATAAAGTGTCTTCCACGAACCATTCTTGAAATCGACGTTCGGATAGTATGACACAATTGAGATGAATAAGAACTGGCAAAACGTGACAATAGCCCCTAAAGAGTGATCGGTATGGTTGTTCGATAGAAGATTCTCTAGCACGAAAACATTGAAGCAGCATCCCCCGAAAACTTGCGAGACGATGAAAAGCCACTCAGACACTGATATATACGCCAATGGCGAGGGTATTATGAGCATTACTTGGGCACACGCTGTGAAGTAGCTAACTAAGCCTGAAAGGTGTTACATTTCAAACATTTGAACATACAAATGAAATGATAATATGTCTCTTTCGTTATTTGTTTTTTTTTTTTTTGCTGTATTTCATTTTTTTTTTGCACGAGTCCCGTTTTTTCTGCCTTCTCGGCTGTTTTGCTCGTAATCCGTTTTCTTTTTCTTTTAAATCTTATATTTTTCATTGTATTTGCCAATGTTAAGATAGCCACTATTTTGCAAGCACAGACACCTTCTACGTAATTAACTACATGCTTGGGATTATCATCCAATTGCTTACGACCACATAAGAGCGAATATTATTGGGGACTTAAACCAACCTCCACATTGCCAATATGGTTGACTCCAATGGAGACCCCACATCTAATCCAGGATCACATCATCGAAGGAAACTGCTGGTCAGTAAGAAATATCAACCCAAACTCTCGAAAAACCCCTATCCCTTACCTTCCATTGATGAATTCCGATTGAGTCATATACTAGCAAATGATCTACGAAGTGAGTCTCAGGAATTGGCAGACTCACTTATAAGAGTATCTAAACACTATCAACAGGATTTGAGGAAAGAGATACGAACCAAATTAAGTATCGAACAACGAATACAATATAAAAACATCGACGTTGCAAAACGGTCGAGTGACTTGAAAAAACGAATTGCACTCAGGAATAAACGATTGGGCAAAATTTTTATGAAATCAGAAGCTAATGATGCGATTGAACGACCGGCTAATGGTCCAGATAACGTCAATGAACTGGACCCTATAGGGAAGTCTATTGATAATTCTATCGATATTGAGATGACTCTGCTTCTTGACTTGACCATTCAATCTTCTAAACTCATCAAATCATTAAGCTCCAATCTTTCGAAGATTGATAAAATAGTGAATGCTGATTCAGAATCAAATATAGTAGGGCATCCTTCATCACTCAGAAATGGAGATTATCGTTTAGTGGCAAAACTCCTCAATCCCAAGGTCAATGATACTGATGATGTTTCAGGTACAGATACTAACACGCAGGAACCACATTACGTTTTCCATGATGAGTCAATTGAGGTGGATTCATATCACCCGGTTCCAGTGGCTCCTGTTGAAATATCAAATCCCACCCGAAATGTTGAAGCTAACAGCGTTACCAATACCGTGGATATTTCTCCAAAATATAAAGAGGCGGCTATTTTATCTTCAAACAAGCTGCCAGTTTATGACAAAGAATCACCACAGGAGGAGGAGCTAGACTTTGCTGATCCCAACAATTTTGAATTGTTTATGGCCGAAACCATTTCTAAATATCGGGCTGTGCAACAGACTAAATTCAAGGATCGAGAGTTGGATCTCAACTTCAATCATAATGGATCACATATAAATCCTGATGATACAATTGAATCGGGCGATTCCAATTCTACCACGGTAGATTCTTTAAGGTCCTCGGTGGTTAACCCCATTAGTCTTTTATATACATCTGTCATCAGCAATCCCAGTACCCCTACAAAAAATTATGACAGTCCAATTTCCTCTCCTTACCACAAGTTAACCATTGGCCCCAATAATCAGTTAGCGAGTATAAAATCGGTGCCCACGGTAGAGCTGACTCCACAAATTTCCCATTTTAAAAAATTACGTATAAACGGATCACCCATCACCGCTGCTACATTTGCAAAGGCTAGTTATCTTAAGAAGAACACGCATTCACCCTTTTCTGATGGAGGGAACATAACAATACAGGATACGCATACACATAATAATGGAACAAATGGAGAAATAGCGGGAGACGATGTGACTAATGGTGACGATGATGATAAATCACGATCTAAGAATGCAATAGCGGACTCTTTGAACCAATTACATATAACCAGTGACGATGATGACATTTGGAATTCATCTGCACTCAGCACCGATAGTGAAGACTACCATGAGAATGATCCTATTCTCTCCACTGATTCGTCGGACCGAAATAGTAGCTCTTCGTCTGATGAAGACCCGGGGCTTGATATTCATACTGTTACTGATAATACCAATCAGTATTATTCCACGTTCAAGAACAATTTAAAGTTGAAAAAGAAGAAACGGAGAAAACAAAGAAGAGAAAGCAATATAGATAATTATGTTCCTGAGTCATCACCCACTCCAAAGTTTACCCCTTCACATCACACACTAAAGCCCAAAAAATCGATTCTCAAGATTCCTCGTACTTCGGGCCAGCTTAATCCAAACCCTCCTGTGAGAATAGTGCAAGTTAAAAGTCCTTCATCGGTGAACTTAAATGGCCAATTCGATACTGACCACTTGGCAGAACCCCTCTCCCCGGACACTTCATCTGATGTGGTAAAAAACCACGTTAATCTTCCAGATAGAACCCTTGAAAAAGTAGGATCCAGTATATTGACTGATTGCTCGGCACAAGGTACCATATTAAGTGTGCTGGCGGCTGTGGATGAGGATGATCAGAACGATGCAGAAAACCCATGGACTGGGGATTCCAAAGTAATAGTACAGCATCCTGCTTCATCATCTGTGCATAACGATACTTCTGATTTTAAATCAATCTCACAATTGAAAAACTTCTTACAGTGAAAGTTTCGTGTTATTAGATAAGTATTTAGAATACAACGATTTCTCGCAAGAGTCATATTTATCATCTAAATTAATTACATCGAATTGAAGAGGCGGAAATCCAGTGAAATATTAAATAGAATCGTGATTGTAAGACAAAGCCCAATAGAGGACATATGTATACGTGAAAAAAAACGGAAAAAAAAAAAAAAAAAAAAAAAAAAAAAAAAAAAAAAAAAAAAAAAAAAAAAAAAAAAAAAAAAAAACAGATTAAATAAAGAAAAGAAACAGAAGAAAAAATGAACTAATGTACAAAAAAGTCCAAGTGTATTTATTTTGGATGGTAATTCTGTTCAACAAGAACTGAAGCCGATCTGGGGAATGACAAATAATGGATATGCAAAGAAGGATTAATGATAAATATTAAGGTAATAAAAAGAAAAATAAAAGAAAAGTTCTTGTCATCATAACGGAAAACGAATTGAAAGCAAACTGATATTAAAAGGCATTGAGTATGAGAAAATCAAGCTAGGAACAAAGTCAATCGAATATCATTTGAAAGGGAGAATCATTCAAAATCAAAAGAGCCAAACGTAAAGGAACCAGAGAATGACAATGGCGAAAACAGACAACCACATTCTCCAAGTGATACCAGCTCTTTGACTCATCACCACCATTTTGTTATAAGTGTTCTTCAAGGTAATTTTCCCCTTTTCAAAACTATTGGTTATATCCTCATTCAATTGAATTGATTTATTAATCTCGGTCCCCATTCTCACCCCCAAATTCTTCAACATGGCCACTTTTTGGCCCATGCCTTCAAGCTCGTCGTTGTTTTGACTTTCCAATGACAGTAGATACGATTCATTCTGCTTGGCAGTGTTCACGTTGGTTTTATCGTATGGCGACCCTACCCTGGATGGAGGCGTATAGATTGAACGGGAAGGCGGGGTCGAGAAAAGCTGAGTTCTTAAGTCTCGTTGGTGGGTACCACCCACAGTGGAGTATCTGGAAGACATATTATTTATAACCCTAAGCTTCTTCAGTTATATAGAGATGTATATATGACAATAGTAATCTTATTATTCTGATTCAAATCAACTTCATATCGTTCAAAGAAAACAACAACAAGTCCAAAATGAAAATACTAGCAAATTCAACTAAACAAGCCGCGCTACTATCGATTCCCCTGGAGGAAGGCTTGTGTGCAGGAGAGGATCAGATATTTCTACGGACATAATTCAATTAGTAAGAAGAATAAATGGGATCCCGATGATCAGATAAGAACGACTACAAGACTATTGTTTGGTTGCACTATAGTAATTCGATAATGGATACAGGTTTACAACAGCAGGTGCCCAAGTCACTCAAGAATGTGAGACATGTGGTGCTCATTCTTTCTGGGAAAGGAGGAGTTGGTAAATCATCGGTGACGACTCAAACTGCGCTTACGTTAGTTAATAAAGGGTTCAATGTTGGTGTGTTAGATATCGATTTAACCGGGCCCTCGTTGCCTCGTATGTTTGGGGTGGAGAAGAAACAGGTCCATCAGTCAACAGCGGGGTGGGTCCCAGTGTCGGTTTATAAGAGTCCCCGAGAAAATCACCACTTGGTTACCGATGATGACGACGATGATGAAGAAGAAGGAGAAAAGAAAAGCAAATTGAAACGAGGCAGTTTGACCTTGATGTCATTGGGTTTTTTGCTTGGGGATCGTGGGAATAGTGTTGTTTGGAGAGGACCCAAGAAAACGGCCATGATTCGACAATTTTTGAAAGATGTTGTTTGGGGTACTGATGATACTCCTTTGGATTACTTATTGATTGATACACCTCCAGGTACTTCGGATGAACATATTGCCATTGCGGAAGAATTGAGATGGGCCCAGCCACTAGACGGGGCCATTATTGTCACCACTCCTCAACAAGTGGCCACGGCTGATGTTCGGAAAGAGATCAACTTTTGTAAAAAAGTAAATTTCAATGTGTTAGGGGTGGTTGAAAACATGAGTGGGTTTATATGTCCTCACTGTGCAGAATGTACCAACATCTTTCTGAGTGGAGGTGGTTTGGCCCTTAGTCAAGCTTTGGATCTTACATTTTTGGGTAATGTGCCCATCGACCCTACGTTTGTGGAGATGATTGAAATGCAGGACAATGACCAGAATGATGGTAAGAAGACCTTGATTGATTTATATGATGGCTGTGAATTAAAGCCAATCATGAGTGGCATCATTGATAAGATCTTGAATAAGAATTTACCCTCACGAATATAAAGAAATTTAATGACTTATGAAATATATATATATTTGATAATAGATATAATAGTATACAGATGGGGGGCAGTGGGGAAAGTAACAAATCTACTTAATTTTCTTAACTAAATAGCAAGCACATAGATCATGTACATATTAATGCAGAATAAACAATGATAATAATAAAATGATGAAAGAAGTAAATAAAACAAAAAAAATGGATGGATGAATGATGAATTAATCGATTTTATTAATTTTTTTCCACTTTGTTATTCTTTTCTTCAAATCACCGACACTTTGTTGATAAATGTTCAATTTCTTATCCCACTTCATTTTTTCATAATCATCACCATGCTTTTCGTATAAGTTTCTTAACCAATCATTTTCTCTTTCAGATAAAGTACGTTCTTTTTTAACTTGAGAATGTTGTTTCCCAGCCTGTCTCAATTGTTTAACAACTTCGGTTTCCTTATCGGCCTTACCTTGATTTGGATTAACCTTCATGGTCCCATGAATCACCTTGATGACTTCGTTGGTTTCTGGGTCTCTGATTAAACGAGCTTCCCCTTCTGGGATTTTAGCAGGATCATCAGTTTGTTCGATATCTTGAGGTGTGACTTGAGTCAGTTGTTCATTCTCTCTCTTGGCCCTTATATCCGTCAAAGTTTCTAGCTGACGTTCCTGACCACCAGCCATGCTTCCCAACTTGGCCCTCAACCCTAATTTCTTATAATTTTGTTGTAATGTTAAAGAATGATCCCAGTGAGCAGCTATGATGGGGTTGGAATGAACCTTGATGTTACGTTGTTTATCCTTCAATCTTCTGGTGGTCTTCTTCACAGAAGAACGGGCCATCTTTCTCTTTCTTACGGATACCATGGTGTGTTGTGTCTTGTTGTGTTGGGGTACAGTGATTAGTTAGTTCACGTAATGTTCTTCTTCCTCTTCTTCTTCTTCTTAAGATGAAAAAAAAAGTCAATGAGATGAGTTTATGATTTTTCTTCACACTAAAAAAAAAAAAAAAGTTCATAAAAAGAAAGGTATCTGCAGGAACTTAAATTCTTTGGTGTATGGATGTTTTCTCTCGATTCACCCCATACTTTCACTTTTTCAATTTAGATCTAAGAGTCTTACGATAATGACGACTCTAATTACTACAGATGATTCCAGTGGGGAAGGGGTACATGAGAATTGACAAGGGAAATACGAACAATCGATATTCATTAACAATATAATTATAAATTCACAAGAAAGGTCATAAACTACCACACTAGTTTAATTATTAATAATGATAGATTAAACAATTTATTCAGAAGTGGTTGGAACAGCTTCAGTAGGGGTTGATTCGGAAGTGGAAGCTTCAGAACCTTCAGTAGTACCATTGAACCCGCCACGGCCACCACGACCACCTCTGAATCCACCACGGCCTCTGAATCCACCACGGCTACCTCTGAAGGATCCACGACCACCTCTGAAAGATCCACGACCGCCTCTGAAGGAACCACGACCGCCTCTAAATGAGCCACGGCCCCCTCTGAAACCACCTCTCTTTTTGAAACCAGGTAAGTTGGTTCTCTTGGCGGTAACTCTGATTTCTCTACCTCTGAAAGTTTTACCGTGTAATTCATCAATGGATTTTTGGACACTTTCTGGTTTTTCGAATTCGACATAGGCATAACCTTTAGAGAAGCCGGTATATTTGTCGAAAAGAATGGTTATTCTTTCAATAACCCCGGCGGATTTGAAAAATGATTCCAATTGTTCGGGAGTGGATTGATAATCGACATTGCCCACGTACACGGAACGCCCGTCAATTTCTTCTTGTTTGGCCAAACGCTCGGCACGTTCTTCTTCAGTTTCCTGAGGCTTGCCATTGGTAGCAACACCACCTTCGGTGGTTTCTTCTTCACCACCTTCGGTGGTGATTTCCACTTCAGTTGCATCAACAACGGCATCGGGGCCGGAGCTGGACACGTCGGTTTGTTCAACAACGACGGTTTCTTGTTTTGGTTCAGTAGAGTCACTCATTGTTTCCTGATATGTATTATTTTGTAACTTCTTTCTTTTGATTCTTCTTCGACCCTATCTTTTTGATCTTTTCTTCGTACTTTCTTTTCTTTTCTTTTCCTTTTTTTTTTCTTATCTTAATTCAATTCGAAGCACTTCTTAGTTGATACAACTGCAATTGTGTTCGTTCTTTGAGTTTTGGAGTTTTGTTTGGTTAAGACAAATTGGAAAGAAACTCAATTGTAGATATAATTAAATCATACTACTTTTTTTTCTTTCAATCTTTCGTTGGTTCGTTCGTTCACTCTTTTTTTTCGTGAAACACACACTTTCTGTTTTTTTTCAGTGACTTCTCGGATGGTAAATTTAGAGCCAAAAAAAAAAAAAAAAAAAAGAGCATATTTCTACTGGAAGAATTGGAGTTGACGGCTCCTGCACACTACCACAGGGCTTTCACAGCCATGATTGATTTTTGACAACTAGACGTGTATGAATGATTAAGTATTATTACTAATGATAAATATGTATAAATAGACCAGCTTTCCCGGGAGGAGCATTGAGAGAAGAGAAAACAAAATAGTAAGATAAAATAAAAAGAAGAAAAGAGAGAGGATTAGATGTCAGCTTCGACAAAAGCTCTATAAGTGGTGAATGGCTCATCGGTGGAGGCAGAAGTCAATTCAATTTCAGCACCAGGAGCAATGAAGTAGGTGTACCCGGTCTTAAGAGGCTTGACGTCGTTGGAACCTTTGATTTGAATGGAACCTTCCCCATTGGTAGCAATGACAATCGAAGGACCATCAAAGGAGTCAAAGAACTGTTTTTTACCAACCACTGGTTCGAAGATGGTTTGTAAGACGGCGAACTCGGCAATTGGGGGGTTATATAAGACTGAAGTAGTGGCTTCACCCGAAGATTTTTTGAATGGTAAAAGGGGCATTTTTTGGGAATCAACCGAACCATAATCATAGGTTAACATATCCACCAAAGTGGTGACATCTTTGAATTTAGGAGTGAACCCGGCTCTCACGACGTTATCGGAGGCAGCCATACATTCCATGATATCACCACTAATGTAAGCGTGAGGATCCTTGGCCTTTAAGAAAACGGCTTCACCCTTTTTCAAATGAACGTGGTTCAATAACAAACAACCACAGAACAATCCAATATCATTGGGGAATTGTTTATTGAGACGAAGGATTAAATTGGCTAATTTAGGATTAATTGAGTCAATTAATTCGGGATTCAGTTCAGCTTGTTTGACAAGTAACTCTGCTTTGGCATTAATAACTGATTCTTCGGTGTTCATCACGGCACTGAACACTTGTTGTAATAACTTACGATTATTGACATCATCTTCACTACCAATTTTAACGTCAGATTTGATATTGGAGATAAATTGGGTGGTTAATTCATCTCCAACAACTTGTTTGAAAACTTCAACTTTGGTTAAAGCCGATGCAATTTGTTCCAAGGGTTTGAACCCACAGAAACCTTCGAAATCAGTGACAGCAACCGCCATTTCGGGCTTGTGGTTGTCATCGGGGTAATTCTTAGGGTCTCTGGCGTGTAATTGAGCAGCTAATTGTTTATCTGGGTGTGCTTGGATAGACAACACTTTCTCGATCGATAACACTTTAAATAAAAAGGGTAATTCTTTATCAGAACCAAATTTGTCAATAATCGATTGGTGAAGTAATTGTTGAGGTTGTTCAGAAACCAAGTCTCTTAAAACTTTCCCGTTGGAAGCAGCAGTTGGTTCAACCACTTTAGAAGGAACACTGGGGTGAGTACCCATCCATAACTCAGCATAAGGCTTGGATTCGTCGATCTGGGTGGAAGGATCTGACTTACTGGCAAATTGAGCCACGGCTGACGTTGACCCAATTTTACCCCAATCGTAGTTTTGGTAACCGCAGTTTATTCTGAATAATTTATCGGACATGATGATGTAAGTAACGAGTGTAAGGCAAAATAAGGGTGAATTAACCTCAAAGAGCAACAAGAAAACAAGTAATTTAAAACGTAGGATCTAACTATTATTTATATGTTATGATAATAACACGATGTCTGAAAAAAATTTCGAACCATTTAGTTATTGTTTCTATTTTATTATATTTTATTAGCGGCAGCGTTTTATCCCACTGAAAAAAAAAAAAAAAAAAGAAAAAAAGAAAGATGCGCGTGGTGCACGATTACAATATACACAACCCGCTGCGATTACGTAAGCGCCGGTACGATCTGCATCGTTCTTTTTAAAGCTGCATATTTACACAAACCTAATCGGTAATGAAATTATCAAAAAGAGAAGAAGGGAAGAAGAGAAGAAGAATAAGAAGCAGAAGAATAAGAACAAGAAGGGAAGAACAAGTAGGGAAGAACAAGAAGGGAAGAACAAGTTATTGAGATACCACCATTGATTAGTTTGTCGAGTCGATATTGTTGCACTGTTTGACACGGTTTATTTATCCAAGACCACATCGATAGAATCGATTGAATTTCACCTGTTTATACCTGTTTTCTTTCATTTCAGGTCCATTGCTTTTTATTCGTTTGAGCTGGGCATTTTGTCAATATTGCATACGTTGAATCGTGGTTAGTGAGGTCTCTCATTCTGTTTGAGTTTCTTTTTTACGGTCTTTGTTCTATTTTTTCGTTTGTCTTTTTTGGTTTCTTTTTTTTTTTTGCTCTTTTGCATCTTTATCATGAGTGATGACTGGATCGAAACAACCACTGGGAACCGCATATCCAAGTCGGCCCAAATCACAGGATCCAACCATATCTCCATTAACGATAGTTCCACCATTAATGAACACGTCGTACTTCGAGGTGATGTGACGCTCCTTCAACAACAACAAGATGATCAAAAACATATAACCACCATAAAGTTGGGCAAGTTCTGCTACCTTGGCACTGGCTGCCAAATAATCCCGCCCGTTTTGAAAAAATCGGGTGAACTGCTGCTACATGGCCCCATAAGAATCGGATCATATTCAATCATCGGTAATAATTCAATCATTAAACTGGCTTCAATTGGAAGTAGGGTGATTATTGAGCAAGACTGTATACTTAATGATTTGTCCATTGTTTATGATTGTTGTGTGATACGTAAAGGTACCATAATTCCTCCCAAAATGATCATTCCTCCCTTCAGTGAAGTGAGTGGTGTACCGGGAGCCAATCTCGAAATTAAGGAGTTGAATAATAGTTATAAAAAAATCATCGAATTAGAAGCTAAAAATTTACAAATATTAGGTTGATGTGTGTAGGTATATATAGATAAATACTTAATCCTTCTTGGGTATCATGGAATCGTGTCCTAAAATCCCCAATCCTTGTGGTGAACTACTTCTCTGTAATCTCTTACTAGCATATTTCTTATAAGCAAAGCGAATACCGAAAAGTATCAAGAACAAGTCCAAATATCCAAATATGCCTCGTTCATGAATAACATCCATAAATCTTAACCAAGAACCAAAAGGACTACCAACCAAATTATTGGTCAATTTAATTGTTTTCTTGCTGATTATTAATCTAGGATCTAATAAATATTTTAACACCGGAGTTAAAAAGTATGGATCATTGGTTAATCTTTGACCTCTCAAATTTTGATTCCAGTAAAATTTATGATCCTTGGTAATCACAATCGAATCCCCGGGTACATATTTTTCTCCATTAATATTCCAACCCATTTTCTTAATCATTTCGGGGTGACTGGCTAAATCCACAAATGTAAATAATACTTGATTATTATTAAATAAATGAGGAATTTCTTTTCTCATGGCTTGAATAACCTTGATGCTATTAGCATTCAGTTCCTTTAATTTATTCACGGTATTATATTTGGCCTCTCTTTCTTCCGTTAATTGATCAAAATAGTACTTTTGTCTTAAATGGTGATATTCATGAGCGATTATGGACATGTTATATAATTCTTTATTGGTTCTTTGAGCATCTTCACTATCAATGAAAGTAACCACGATTTTATCTGCTTGAGATTCGGGTTCTAAATTCTTATTAAAATATTCCGATAATAATTCAGGAGTTAATTCCTGATATAATGGGAATTGGTTTTGACGGACAAATTTGTCGAGCTTATCAGCATTACGAATATCTTCAGGAGCAAAACTCTGGAAAATAGTAGTAATCAAACAATTATCTCTGAAAATTAATACGGTTGGTTTAGTGGTTAAAGTGGTAGCCAAATATAATGCTCGATCAAATTTGGCTGGGGTCACATTTTCATCATAGTTTATGAATTCAATCAAATTTTTGGCTTGAGTTTCAATATTAGTTTCGATTTTCTTATGTTTGGCAGTGTACAAATTGATATTGAATGGGGAGTTAGTGACCAGTTCCAATAAATAAGGCAATACTGCTTTATCTTCGTCAGTGACGGTATCGATATCATAATAAAATACCACTGAAATCTTATTATTGAGAGGATAATAAGAATTTAAAGGTTCAAAGGGTAAATTTTTTCTAAATTCCATTACTTCGGTTAAATCTCTAGCACTTACCGTTTCATATTGAACATTTTCATATAATTTGGTGGCCCATTTTTTCATGGCATTAACATTCACTTCTCCAGTATAATCAAACTTGACAATACCTGCTGACTTAGGTAAGAACATGACAAATTTAGGAGTACTCAGTTGACCGGTTGAAGTTAAAGAACGGAATCCCAATTTTTCGCAAATGGTAGGGTTAGTTAAACAGTTAAAATGACCCGACTTAACAATACTTAAGATATGATTCGACAATTTATCCCAAGTTTGTTTATATTCGAGGCAATCGCGACATAAACGATCAAATTGACTTTTACTTGAATCATCCGTGGCTTTCCATTGTTTATCGGTGGCGGGAAAAAAAGTTACAAACACTGGTTCTTCATTTTCATGTTCACCAGCTATTAATTTAATCATTTCATCAACTTCAATTTTATTGGAAGCACTGGGTAAATCGACTGAACCTGAATTAAATTCAGCCACTGAATTCTTCATATATTTTTTGAAGTTTTCTTCAGTTCTAGTTAATGATCTTGGGAATGAATCCACGAATTTCAGTTTATTTGGTTGATATTCACCCGTTTTACGATCTCGTTCCGGAGAATATAATCTTAAATTAGGATATGCATAAATTTCTTCCCGATCACATAAATCCCCACTCTCCACACAATTAACCTGTCTCATATCAATGTTAAGTTGTTTCATTTCTTCCAAGAACATCTTATAGGTTTTTTCCCAAGTTGGAGCCAATGCTTTACAATGGCTACAATAAGGTGAAAAAAATTCGACAAATGTTAGTTGTTTACTGGTAACCTCATCAAAATCATTAATATTGAGTAAGCCAGGCATGGGGATTTTTTCCAACTCTTCAGCTAGTTTAGCCTCGGCGGCAGCGGCAGCGGCCTCATCTGGATCTTCGTTGGCCTCTTCATTATTGGACGTGGTGATGATAACTTCTTCACCCGCTTCTTTCAGCGCCTTATCTTTTGCTTTGGCCACTTCAGCATTGATCTTTTTCACCGATGCGGGAGTACTGGTGACAAGAGGAACCAAGAGCCATAGTAGCCCAATCTGGCGAAATGGGATCCTCATTGGTGGAATATATATATATATATATGTATAGATCAAACAAATAAGCTATGATCTCTTATCGGATGGTTGTTTTTTTATTATAATTTTTTTTTTTTTTTTTTGATGTTTTTGATTAGTTTTTGTGCTGAGTCGTATGAGCATTTTAAGCTTACTTTTTTCTGACGTGGGGTTTGAAAGGACAGAAAACCAGAAAAGTTTGTGCGGTGTACGGGTCTACATCTTTCATAATGAATAAAGATGATGAATAAATATGATTGATTAGATAAATATGGAATCCATATTGGTTTGATAATGTACACTGTATAAATACAATAAGCAAAAAAAAGCAAAAAAGCAAAAAAGTAAAAAAGCAAAAAAAAAAGAAAAAAAAAAGAAAAAAAAGAAAAAAAGAAAAAGAATGAACGAATATATAATGACAAGAGATGAATTAGTCGAGGGTTTTCCCACTGATTTCTAAGAGGTAAGTTTTGAAATATTCAAAACTTACTAGAGTGACAGCACTTGCAGGAACTGTTCTTGCTAAATTGATACCATAACCGGCATAGAAGCCTCTAAGACCTTCTTTATTATAAATTTTGCCCACTGCATCGATTAATTTTGAACGAGAAGAGGATGATTTTTGGACTTTAACATCTTGTTTAGAGGTTTGAATTTGCATTCTTGTCCTTAAAATTTCATGAGGATAAGTGATGGTAGAAGCAATCATTTTCGAAATTGCTGATGCAATAAATAATCTCCATAATCTTGTTTCGTCGTTAATAGTATCACAATGTAATACACGTTTTAATTTTTCATAAACGGGGAAATGAATGCCCACGTGAAGTAAACCAAATAATGAAGGTAATAATCCACTATAAAAAACCAGAAGACCTTCTTCTCGATACATGGTACGAAATGCATCTAAAGTACCTCGATAATAAGTACGTTCTGGTTTAAATCGATTATCGATTTTGATATTATGGTCATAAATGGTCAGATTTTGACCCGTTTGAATCATTAATCTTGTTTTCACCACCCAGATTGGATTAACGGCAATGGAAGACGCCATGCCGGCGGTTAATGCTGAACAAAAATGATTTAGACTATCGACATCAATATTGAATTTTCTTCGTAAAAATTGAGGATAAAATTGTTTAGCTCGTTCATAAATGGTGAAATAAATGGTCCAAGTGGGTAAATAGCCAATAGTAATGGGCACCAAACCACGATATAATCCACGAACCCCTTCTTCTCTTAGAATCACTTTAAAAGCTCCTAAAAACCCATTATACTTATTGTTCACATGCAGAGATACTTTTTTAAATTCATCGTTTTTCAATAGGGCTCCTTGGGCCTGTAATCGAGTTTTAACCACGTCCAAGGGGCAAACCACCACCCCGGCTAAAAAACCGGACGCGGCACCCGCAATGGTGACTAGTTGATTTGATGAGAATTTGTGGAGTAATGCAGGTGGTTTAACATGGCCCAACAGATCGATTCGATGGGTTATTTCAAACGTGGGTTGTATGGATTCCCGAAATTCAAGATCTTCTCCTTGGATCCGATCGGAGAAATCTCGGTCTATTAGAGCTTGCGGTGTAATCGACAAGTCGGGACGGTCTGGTATCGGGAGCTTTTCCCTGTGGGGGTCAGATGACGATGAAGATGATGAAGTAGATGACATTATGTTTAAAAATGATAAATTGTTGAGGATAGACAGGAAAGACTATCACGTGTAACCAGATGCTAGCTTGACATAAATAGTGAATCACGGAGTGCTTTAACTAGACAACCAGGTATACCAGCAGAAGTATAACGATAATAAGTAGTGGTAGGATCCGGATCCGAGACGCAGTTTTGGATCAACAAACCCTTCAGAATTGACAAAAAGAATATAAAAGCAAGCAGCTCAAACAGAATTCAGCAAGTAGAGGCCTGGAGACATAAGTGGGTAATGCAAACGGAATTCAATGCAATCAGAATACAATATCAAACCAGTTGACAATTGCTACGATACCAACAGCTAATGATAAGCGATAATAAACCTATGACCCAAAATACAATTTGTTAGTGCACGAAGTGGGAGGCAACCTTTCAAGAGAAGTAACAGCAGCAGTGACAGCAGCAATAGTGACAACGGTGGACGATACTCGATGAAGAATGTTACTAATCCAGTGTTTCACCAATAGTGTATTTTAGAATCGCACTATAAAAAATCCTGTCTCTTTGTTGTTTTTGACTTTTTATTAAATTTTTTCATTCCCATTCAGTTTTTTTTTTGTTTCTCTATGGCTTTCTCTCTTTTCTCTCTTTTTTTTTTTCTTTTTTGGTGCGATTTAAAAAATTGTAAGGAAAAACTCAGAGGACTCGGTTTAAAGTTCCGTAATTATCCATTTCAATCACTTGACCTTTCAAACAGATAATGGCAAAGCTTGACAGCTTGACAGCCTGGTTTGGTGTACGTGCTTATGCCATAACTATCATGGTGTGTATTTCGACCATTTTCTATATAAACAGTGGTATCTCCACAATTGTAGAATAACAAGTCAGGTTGGTGTCGACAAATACCACAACTCCGATTGGGTTGAGATGATGGAGTCATCCCTTTCGGCTATTTCTGGGGGGAAGGTCCGGTGTCTTTCCGTCAGGGAATGAAGTACGATGGATGCAGTCATCTCGACATTTACCCTCGCCTTAGTCATGAGTGCTTGTTACCTGGTCTCAGACGAAGAACAATGGCACTCCTTCCATTCGAATGGCTCCGTCGTTGAATGGGAACCACCTTGACTCACTGGGTGATGAACTAGGTAGCTCGGCCCTAAGCGGTGCATCCGTACATCTCGCACACCTTTTTTTTATAGCCGAGTTAGTCACCAGAAATTTCAACAAAAAGAGAGAGAGACACTATCACGATGGGATCGTTTTGGACCATTGCAAATTTGCATCAATTAGCGTTTGATCCCGTCAAATAAAATATAGCGTTTGATCCCGTCAAATATAAATACAGCGTTCGATCCCCTGTTTCTTGCTGCATTCACTTATTGATCAATAACAAACAAACATGGTTAAATACTACTTGAAAGCTTCTGCTGAGTTGAATAACGTCACCGGTTTACAACCGGTTGACACTGCTGAATCACCTTTTGAATACACGTTCATCATCGAATGCACCAACTGTCGTGAGGTGCATTCCAACCCCGTCACCATCAACCGTTTTGAATCGCATGAATTACCGGGATCCCGAGGCGAAGCCAGCTTTATATTCCGATGCCGCCAATGCAAACTGTCTCATTCTGCATCCATCACTAGAACCAACGAAAAACTCATAAATGACAATGAAGACGAACCTTCGGCCAAAGTACAATCGATAAGTCTCGTGGAAATAGATGCAAGAGGAATTGACTTCAACGAATTCATCCCGGAAGGAAAGTTCGAGTGCAAAGGCTTGAAATCAGCCACCAAGTTTGGCGAAGTTGATTTGGAAGATGGCGAGTGGTATGACTACGACGATAACGCTGGGGAAGAAGTTAGCATCGTTGACGTCAAATTTGAAATCGTCCGTAATTAAATACAAGTCTTGTGTAACAACTAAATACAAGTCTTGTGTAACAACTAAATACAAGTACTATAATTAAATACAAGTCTTGTGTAGTAATTAAATACAAGTCATCGAGTAAATGCCAGTGTAGCCCCGTATTTTGACCACATCGGCGATACTAATCATACTAATTATCATACTGGTCAACTACGTCAGCCCATCGGGACCCTTCGATGGTATCGTGATTTTTCACGGCCATTGTCTCTCGTGCGTATATTTTCTTTTCTGTCGGCCTTTTTTATCTGTCTCTTTCTTTTTTTTTTTTTTTTTTTTGTTAGAGGGGAGTTTGACGGATTTTGCGGCTCCCAGATAATAGCAAGTTAAATTTCACCCTATCATATAAATAGTTACCCCTTCTCGAAATTAACCGAAGTTTAATATTATACCCCAATTTCCTCCTTCAATTAAGTAATATAATTATAAATATAATCAATTGTGGGCTCAATTCGTATCTTGACTTGTTCTATTCGTTCTTTAGTTGTTATTTAAACCCCGTTATAAATAGAAACCATGGCCTCCGATAATTTGGCTGAAGCAATTGTACAACCAGTTAATGACCAGGTGAAAAAACTCACCGATAAAGTCACTGGTGGTGGTGGTGGTGGTGACACCCCTGAGATTCCAACTGGTAAAGGGGGACCATTTGGTAAAATTCAACTTTTTTCCAAAGAATATTATGCTGCTTGTACCATTGGAGGGATTGTTGCTTGTGGTCCTACTCATTCTGCCGTTACTCCATTGGATTTGGTTAAATGTCGTAGACAAGTTGACTCTTCTCTTTATAAATCAAACGTTCAAGGTTGGTCCACTATTTTGAAAACAAAGGGGGATTCGATCTTGACCGGTTTTGGTGCCACTGCCATTGGGTACTCTTTCCAAGGGGCCGGTAAATATGGTTTTTACGAATTCTTCAAGAAAACTTACTCCGATTTGGTTGGTCCTGAATATGCCAATAAATATAAGACCGGGGTTTATTTGACTGCTTCGGCACTGGCTGAGTTCTTGGCCGATCTTGCATTATGTCCTTTTGAAACCATCAAGGTGAAAACTCAAACCACCATTCCTCCTTATGCCAATGGTGTCGTCGATGGGTGGAAAAAAATCACCGCTACAGAAGGTATTGGTGGGTTATATAAAGGGTTGGTTCCATTATGGGCCAGACAAGTACCTTATACCATGGTTAAATTTGCTAGTTTTGAAAAAACCGTTGAACAAATTTATCAATATTTGGGTAAGCCAGTGTCTAGTTATACTTCATTACAACAAACAGGGGTCTCTTTCTTAGGGGGTTACATTGCCGGTATTTTCTGTGCCGTGGTATCTCATCCTGCTGATGTGATGGTGTCGAAAATCAACTCCGATAAAAAACCAGGTGAATCCACCGGTCAAGCTCTTTCAAGAATTTACAGTAAGATTGGCTTTGCCGGGGTTTGGAACGGTTTACCGGTGAGAATTGTGATGGTTGGTACTTTAACTGGGTTCCAATGGTTGATTTACGATTCTTTCAAAGTTTACGTTGGATTACCTACTACTGGTGGTCACTAGTTTGCCTCCACTTCTTGATGTCGGTAGATGAATCATTAAATAAAATGTCTTAAAAGTGTACCTTCATATAGGTAGTTATGTAGATGAAATATTACCAAAATGTACCCTTCTTATTATGTAGATCAGTATAAAGAAATGTGATATTAAACTATAATTCAATTATTGACTATTGACGAATTAAATGGTATGTTTTTATTTTCTTTTTATTTTTTGCAATTCTTTTTTTTATTGGTTTATATTTTTCTCTTCTATAAAAAATTAATTTGTTGGTTGATCAATTCCAAACATTCTTGAACAAATCATCATCCAACTTAGATGACCCAAGTATACCTGAGGAACCAGTAGTAGTATTAGTATTCCACTGGTTGCCAAGACTGGTGTTTGAAGAATTGGTATCGGTCCATTCGTTATTCCAGGTTGGTGGTAAAGCTTTATTAGTATTAGTGGTAGTAGTATTAGAAGATGGGGTGGTTGCAGGCTTATGCGGAAATGAAGAGGCAACGGGGGAGGAATTATACGATTTATTGGATGCATTAGGAGCCGGGGTAGAGTTGAAGTTCAATCCATTTAGCGAGTTGGTTAACGAGTTGAGTGAATTGGCGGAGCGTGAACCGGGTTGTTGTTGTTGTTGTTGCTGTTGTGGCGATGGAGTTTGTTGTTGATACAACTGGGGTTGTTGAGGTTGAATGAAACTAGATGAGGAAGAAGAAGGGGATGAATATAAAGATAAAATTGATTTTTTCAAATCGGTTCTACCATTATTCGCAGGGCCATTGTTAAAGCTACCACCAGTAGATTGAGCAGATTGTCTTCCGGTGATATTGGAGTTGATTTGTTGGGTGGGTAACTTGGGTAATTGGTTCGTTTTCACATTTGGTTTAGCAATGGGGGCCGGAGGAGAAGCAGTACTAGGGGTAGGGGAAACCGATGAGGTAAATGAACCAAAGTCATCATCCAACAAAGAAGCAGAGTGGTTATGAGAGGAAGAAGTAGAAGTGGTGGTATTCTTCAGGGAGCCACCCAATAAATCAATCGACGAGGCTGGTTGAGATTGTGATTGTTTAGGTTTAGCTTCTGGTTGAGAAGTGGGAATGGTAGCAGAAGAAGAAGAGGAGGATTTGAGGGCTAAAGGATCTGGGATGGAGGAAGAAGAAACCCATTTTTTCAAATCATATTTGGTTCTAATGAAATTTTCAATCTTCAGTTGATCAGGTATATAACCTTGAGGTAATTTTGATTCCCAATAAATGTTACATTTTTCATTACCCCATTTAATCATTGATTCAACTTGTTCATCAGTCCAAGCATCAAGATCAACCGATTTAACTTTTGAGATATGAGTCCCCATACTTCTATGAATCCCCGAACATCTGATACATATAAAGCAACCCAAATTCCAAGATGCCCATCTTGGGTGAGTGGCTGTTTTACAGTCAACACAGGTTTTATTGGGGGCCTCTTTTAAAAGTTGTTTCAAAATTGACTTGTGTTTTTCAGAATGAGTCTTTTTCGACGAAGGAAGTGCAGAACGGCTGGTGGCTGATGATGATCTAGTATAACTCATGATGCAAAATTTAATATAAACAAGCAAACAAACAAACAAATGAACAAACAAGAAAGTAAAAAAAAAATAAAAAAAAAAATGAAAAGTGAAATGAATGGGGAAATCAAGGAATCGAAACCATTAACTTTGCTCAAACAACGATAAACGAGTGGAAGAGACAAATGAAAAATAAAGTCTATGCTTTGATGAAATGCCAAAGTGGATAATTTATAGGTATATCCCTAAGAGTGGTCCTAGCAGCGATGGATGTATGAAGTAAAACTGACTAACTAATAGATAATAGGGAGATCATTGATAGGATTTTGATGATAAGTTTAAATTTCAGTGAGGTAAACATTGGCCAAAATTCCACAACCAGTCTCTTGACAACAGAGGAAAAGCAATAAGCAAAACCCCAGTACACCACAACGGGAACACCTCCGTACACCACAAATGCGGATAAATCTTGTGGCGTTTCCACCTGCCCGATTGGGCAGGTGAGCTCCGGGGGGAAGACTGCCCTCGAGCATGTGTGCAAAACATATGGGTGTGTCACGTGCTTGTGTCTTCCCCAACAACACTGATTACGTGCTGTTCATTTTACTCTCGTCTCGTCCCCCGTCTTTTATCCTTTTCGCAGACATCCGCCTGGTTGTGAGATCCTTTTCAATACTACAGAGACAACAATTAAAAAAACAATTGTATGTGCTTAAAGCCAGAGAACAGTAGGGTATTTTCATAAATCGAATACGCTGATATTCCTGGATGGATTATGCTGAATCAAAAAAGAAAAAAAGAGTTAGTATGCATCGGGCTAAGGAGAGAAGTAATGAGAAGCATCAATACCCCCCAATGCTTAATACCATCTAGAACTTTTACCCCCTTCCAGTACTGAAAAATAGAACAGGAAAAAGGTCGTGTAAAATAAACAAATAGGTGGGAAAAGATGGGATTGTGTGCAGGACATACAATACAATGGGGATTGGTAGGAAGAAAAAATTTAAACTGAG
>JAJMSM010000070.1:0-16432 GCA_030578475.1 Hyphopichia wangnamkhiaoensis
CTATGGGCGGTGGCCGATGTGGACCCGGGCCTAGACTGCCTAATCGGGAAATGTGTGGTGCGCTCGGCTCCAAGACTTGTCAGCCTACGACTACATACTCACTACTAGACATACGACTACTAGACATACGACTACTAGACGTTAGGCATACGACTACTAGGCATACGACTACTAGGCATACGACTACTAGGCATACGACTACTATACTCACTACTAGACATTAGGCATACGACTACTAGGCATACGACTACTAGGCATACGACTACTAGGCATACGACTACTAGATATTAGGCATAGTACTAGGTATTAGGGTTTACTAGATATTAGATTCACTAGATATTAGGCATACTACTAGATGTTAGGCTACTCACTAATATTATGGTTTATTGGACGGCTTGGTCGATGTAAGTGGAAATTAATAAATAAATCGACTAGTAAAATAACAATAGAGTATGTACAGCCTATAATTTTTCACCAAATAATTTGGTCACTTCGGCCACAGCTTCTTCAACACCAGCAGGCTTGTCCCCCATACCTTGGACAACGTTACCTTTACCCCCGGCCTTACCCCCGATTTTGGCGGAAACGGCTTTGGCCAACTCTTGGGCATCGACGCCTTTGGCAATGGCCTCGTCAGAAACGTAACAACCATGAGCGACTTTGGTTTCACCCCCTTGACCCCCGGTGATTAAGTAGATCGATTTTTCCTTGTGTTGTTTCTTGATCAAGTTGATGGCTTCGGTGATGGCCTTGGCATTGGCACTGATGGCGATATGACTAACGAAGAAGTCCGATTTTGATTCCTGGTCGTTTAACCATTGATTAACGGCATCAAGAGTCTTTTTCAGTTCTTCCTTTTGTTTGGCCTTTAATTCATCCTTGATTGATTTATCCAATTTATTGAATTGTTCGGTTAATTTGGCTTTATCCAAAACTGAAATTGATAGTTTTTTCAAGGCAACCCCCAATTCTTTACTCTTGGCTTCTTTAGTGGCGCCAAATGGTAAAAGTTCGGCTTGTTTGATTTGAGCGGCGAAATCTTGGGCAATTTTTTGCACTTCATGAGCTTCATTACCAGTAACGGCAACAATTCTTCTAATCCCTTTGGCAATCCCGGATTCTTCAATAATGACCAAATCTTTGATTTCACCCGTTTTAGCCACATGAGTACCACCACAGAACTCGATTGAGAGTTGATGCCATTGTTCATTGGTGGGTTCAGCCAACAATTTTTCCACTGGGACACCAATAGAAACAACTCTTACTGGATCTGGATAAGTTTCCCCAAAGACGGCTCTTAATCCATTGATTTGTTTGGCATCGGCAAGAGAAACATCTTGTGCGAAAACTTCTTTATTGGATTTGATATATTCATTAGAGATACTTTCCACTTTGGCCACTTCTTCCGGTTTTAATGCTTGTTTATGACTGAAATCAAATCTTAATTTTTCAGGGGCAACAAGAGAACCTTTTTGATCAACACCATCACCTAAAACTTCTCTTAATGCGTAGTTTAAAACATGAGTACCGGTGTGATTGTTTCTAATGGGCCATCTACGTAATTCATCATAAGTAGCAATCACTTCATCCTTTAATTTCAAAGTACCTTCCACTAAATGACCAGTATGTAACACGTAACCACCGTAAACTTGCACATTAGCAACCGTAAATTCACTAACACCATCAATCACCAAGGTCCCGGTATCGTATTCTTGACCCCCTTGTTCAGCATAAAATGGAGTTTTATCCAATAAGATCCCCACTTGTTTTTGGGAATTAGAAATGGAATCAACAAATCCAGAACCGTCATAAATGGCAACAATGGTTGATTTGGTATTTTCTAAACCGTATTTATAACTATCATTGGTCTTAGGAACAGCATCGTTATTATCCAATTCTGAAAGAGCATGAACATCCAATTTAACCAATTCAACCCCGCTCTTGTTACCGGTAGCTTTAGAGGCCAATCTTGATTCTTCTTTAGCCTTTTCGAAACCAACTTCATCGATTTTCAAGCCGGCTTCTTCAGCCATTAATCTGGTTAAATCAACGGGGAAACCATAAGTATCATATAATCTCCAAACATCTTTACCAGATAAAGTTTGTTCTGGAGTTTTGGAAGCAATGATAGCATATTGTTCGAATAATTTTTCCCCTCTATCCAACGTTTTGGAGAATGAAACTTCTTCTTCTTGTAAAATCTCCTTTAAATCTTGAGATTTCTTACTAATTTCGGGGAAAATGTCCTGATTTTGTTCAATGACAATATCAACTAATTGAGGGAAGAAAGTACCAATGGGGTAAGCCATATATTTACGGACGTAACGAGCACCTCTTCTTAAAATTCTTCTTAAAACATAACCTCTCCCTTCATTATTTGGTACCCCACCATCGGAAATGGCAAAGGTTAAAGTTCTAACATGATCAGCAATGACTCTATAAGCAGTATCAATCCCATCAACATCGTCAGCACCAAATTTACCGGTGTATGGTCTAACACCCGTGATTTCTCTAATTTTATTGAAAATTGGGGTGAAAACATCAGTATCATAATTAGATGATTTATTTTGTAAAACGGAAACTAATCTTTCAAAACCCATACCGGTATCAACGTGTTTGGCAGGCAAGGATCTTAAAGAGGAGTCAGCTTCTCTATTATATTGAATGAAAACAATATTCCAAACTTCCAATACGTTTGGGTCATCCATATTGACTAAAGAAGCAGCGTTTCTACCCCCAATTCTATCATAATGAATTTCGGAACAAGGACCACAGGGACCTTGATCACCCATTTCCCAGAAATTATCTTTGGCGTTACCGGGTAAAATGTGATCCTCAGCAACCCCAACTTCTAACCATAATTGTTTAGCTTCCACATCAGGTTCCAAACCAGCTTTAGCGTCACCTTCAAAATAAGTAACGTAAAGACGATCTTTATCTAATTTGTAAACTTGAGTTAATAATTCCCAAGACCAAGCAATGGCTTCCTTCTTGAAATAATCCCCAAAGGACCAATTACCCAACATCTCGAAAAAAGTGTGGTGGTAAGAATCTTTCCCAACGTCATCTAAATCATTATGTTTCCCCCCAGCTCTAATACATTTTTGAGAATTAGCAGCTCTTTTCAATCCAGCAAAATCAGACGAAGGATCAACGGTACCCAAGAAGATGGGTTTATACTGATTCATCCCAGCATTAGCAAATAATAAAGTAGGATCGTTATGAGGAACCACCGATGAGGATGGCACGTAAGTGTGTTGTTTCTGTTTAAAATAATCTAAAAAGGTAGATCTAACCTTAGGGGCAGACCATTGGTTGGATGAGACAGACATGGTTCGTTTGGAGAGCAATGTCCTTATCATAAACACAAGCAGGGTCCTGTAAACACTAGAGTGATGATTATACTTTCCCTAACAGGTTATTGTCGTGAGATTTTCGACTTCACGTATCTCTTCGATGCTTGACTCTTTCACAAATTTTTTTTTCTGCTCCCATTCATTTTTTTTTTTTTTTTTTCTTTGTTCTGTTCTTCCTTCAACGCGAATTTCCTCTAGTTTTCTTTTGATAACAATTATATGTGTGTACGGGTGTTTGTCCAAGCAAACTACGTACAGTAAGAAAGGGAGGTGACAATGGGGAACAATTCAAAGATGGGTCATTTGCTGACTCACTGGATAGGTTGCAAAACCACAACAAACCATGAGGGTTTCGATATGATCACAATGGAAATTTATACCAGATGCAATTGATAACTCTCGGGATTAAAGTTTGGGAAGTTGTGCTACTTTAGTTTGACGTAATGGAATGGCTTGCGGGAGGAGCTGCCAATTTGGTAGGAGAAATTTGCTCATTATATGAAGAAAAAAAAAAAAGCAGCTAAACAAAAAAAAAAAATAAAAATAAAACAAGACTGAAAGAGTCTGGTGTAAGATGTGGATTGTTATAATCAAGGGGTTGGGTCTTTCTCTTTCTCTTTCTGTTTGTTTATTGGAAAGTAAAGGAAAGGCTGTTTAAATCATCTGTTTGAAGAATAGAACATGGATAGAATAGTGTACAATCATGATATTGATAGGAGACATTAAATATTCATGTATTGAGTGTATACGGGGACATCGATCGAGTCTGTGTCGTCATCATTCACGTCCATTACTTCAAGTTCGATCCAAGGGACGGCCCACGGTACATGCCAACGGGAACCCCAATCACCGTATAGCTGTGTTTGCTGAAGAAATCGATGAAAACGTGGAGGAGAGGGAGAATCGGGATGATGATGATAGTAAATCACCCAGTCCCAGACCAAATCAAGGATGTGCCAATAAGAAGACTCCCGTGATAATATTGAAAGCATCGGCTAAACAGGTGCTTGATTTGACCAGTGGTCAAATCTTGGGGCCTTATGATGAACTGAATTCAAAACGAGTCGAAACGGGGGCCAAGAGACCCACTCCCATCATCAGTGATGCCAGTTTCATTAATTCCAGTTCCTGTTGCTCGAATGGGGTGACCAAAATTAAGAAGTCCTGTTGTTGCAATAATAAATCTAGTACCACCATCAACACATCCAAGATCTTGAAGACCTATATCAATAAACACTTGAAACAAAAACAAGATTCGGTGACGTCCATTAAACAAGAACATTCTTCACCCGTGCAACCACCGTACATTCCTCCGCCACAACCAAAACAACCACAACCAACGTCAGCATCCACCCGACCCATGTTTGACGTGGTGAGCATCCCTTCGTGTTCCATCCCCGGGTCCTGCTGTTGTGGAGATGACTGTAGTTGTGAAGGCTGTTATGTGCATGGGAATGCCACCAGTAACGAATTAAGTAAGATACTTCCTTCTGACTTTAACTTTGATTACTTGAGTAATCTGAATTTCAATAGTGTCAATCCGGGCAATAAGTTAAGTACCAACGAGGACCTAGTATTTAATATTGTGCAGCCTCAAAATAATGAAGTCAATTATGCCAAACCCCCGGTACTTCAATCCCAGCCCAAACCGAATGTACCATCACCGCCCAATCCTCAAAATGTGCAATTACAGTCCAGTCTGGAGTTTTCGAATCTGATCAATTCCATGGAACCATACACCAATTTCTTGATGAACCAGGTAAACGCCAAGGAAGAAGAATCACCCGGCTCACTGACAAACTCGTGTTCGTGCCCGGCAGATGAGTGTGATTGTAATAATTGTGAAACCCACGGTATCATCAATGGGGTCAGATTGGATGAATTGTTCAGCACGAGCGATTTGAAAAACCTTCCGGCGTTGAATGAAATCGATATAACCACACTACTTGACCATACCATGAATGCTAAAGTACCTGGAACCGTACCCACTTACGACAACACGCTTGCCACCATGACGGCCATGATGAGTTTCCCCAATCAGCGAGATCGAGATCGCGATCACGATCACGATCGAGTCCGAGTCCGAGACCAGGCCAAACCACAACCAGTAGTGACCCCATCTTCCTCATCCGCATCGTCATTATCTGAGCCAACCGCCAAGTCTTGCTGTGGTTCCAAGAACCTGGAGCCATCCAAGCATGGCTGTTTAACTCCAAACGAGTCAAACTTCATACAGTAAGAACACCATAAATAAAGCACTACAGTGCCCCCCCTCCTCCTCTCTCTCTCTACACCTTGTAACATAATGTATATAGTCTAGAATACACCCGTCTTTGGTCTTCCACCGTACAAACATCACACACTTTGTAGCATCATAATATCACACCATGAAGTATATGGAGTATTTGCATCTTACGTAACCATTATAATAGAAAAGGCCACGGCGCACGACCCTCTCCCGCCAAAAAAAATTGTGAGACATTATTCCTGCACATAACCACTCATTTTAGAGCAATTGTTCTAGAAAATTCTATCCTAATTTCCAAAATGAAGCCAATTCCCAAAATAAATTGTTGCTTTATCTGTGAAGAGCGTTTTTTTCAACTATTGAGTTAGTGGTGCTGTTCTAGTTTTGTTAGTGTCTTACATTACTCTGAGACATACTGACCTTGGAAGAGTTGATTGATACACAGGTGTAATAGTGTGACAGTCAGAAGCAATTGGAACTCCGTGACCCGATTGCAATAAACAATAAGTTGTACGAGATTGTGTCGTAGTTAAGAATACAAAACTACTAGTTTGCTGCCATTTGATCTCAGTTTTTGTTCTTCCTTTTGGTCTTAGGCTGCCACACCATTGGTTATTCACAAAACATATTCATATATATATATATATATATATATATATACAAAAGCACCTCCTATTTCTCGTTTGTTTATTTGTTTCTTTATTCGTTTGTTTACTTGTTTCTTTATTTGTTGCTTTATTCGTTGCTTTACTTCGTTATAGTGTCTATCGTTGTGTGACTAGGGTGCCAAAAACCCTTACCGCAGCGTTCTTTTTTTTTGCTCCTCTTTTTGTTGAGATACAAATCACACTATTTGGTTATTCCTAGCACCTTCCATCTCATCTCATCTCGATCACCATCCAGCACCATGTCCTCCAATATCGACCCCATCGTGGAAATATTCAACGACAACTCGTCCAAGACCCATCTCGATCCCAAACAGTCTCCCGACAATCCTGGGTCGGTTGATAATGATATCCAGGTCATCAATCGTGACACCAATCCCAATAATGACAACAATTCTAATAGCAGCAATAACAATAATAACAACAATGTGTTTGGCAACACCTACAGTCCCGACAATTTCGACCCCACCAGCTTCATGGCGTCACCCGCGTTGACCAATTCGCAATTATATCCCAATTTCAATCAACAACCGGTTCAATCGCAGCAGCCAACTTCACATCCTCACATCACCAGTGGCCTGATGGTTCCCCATCATAACGGAGGCCCACAAACCCCGTCAGGTTCCAACCCGTTCCCCGCCAAAGACGACTTTGGACTTACTCCCAATTTTTCTCAACTTAATGATTATATGAATATCTCCAATAATAATAGAAACTTCCCCAATAATCATCAGAGTAATAATAAAGTGCCCAATAGTAAACTATCCGATCTTGACGCCAACCAGGCCCAATTTGCTGAAACCCCACCCCTTGAATTACCCGATCATCACAGAAATGATAATCAATTAACCACCCTTGCTCCTCGTTTACCACAAGCATCCTCATTACCTCCTTTACCCCCATTATCAGAATCAGTACTCCCGCCATCATTGAACTACCAGCAACTCACGCTTCCTTTGAATAATGGTGGCTCCTCTGATTTCACCTCAGTAGGCGATGGTTCAGCGGACAACAAACCAGTTATTTCGGCTGCTGCGGCTGCCGCCGCTGCCGCCTCTGCCTCGAGTAACCCAGTAACCGGTGCCAATAAGAAGAAGAAAGAAAGTACCGGTCCTAAAACCAGACCCGCATTCGTGATGAAAATCTGGTCCATGGTTAACGATCCTGCCAATCATGAATATATCCGGTGGAATGACGACGGGAAAACGTTCCAGGTTTTCCATCGGGAAGACTTCATGAAACTTATCTTACCCAAGTATTTCAAACATAATAATTTTGCCAGTTTTGTTCGTCAATTGAACATGTACGGTTGGCATAAGGTTCAGGATATAAGTAATGGTACTCTTACCCGTGATGAAAAAAATGGTGATGAAATTTGGCAATTCAAGAATCCCAATTTCCAAAAAGATCGTGAGGATTTACTCGATAATATCATCAGAAATAAAACTACCAGTCAATTCGATGGTAATGATTTAAACAGTATAAGTTTACAACTTATACTTAACGAATTGGACCAAATTAAATTGAATCAAGTGGCCATTGGTGAAGACTTAAGAAGAGTCCGTAAAGACAATAAAACTTTATGGCAAGAAAATTACCTCACTCGTGAACGTTATCAACAACAGGCCCAAACTCTAGATAAAATCTTGAAATTCTTGGCCGCCGTATATGGTAACTCAGGTAAAGTCCTAGATAATGGCATTCTCGAACTAGAAGGCATGGATAATCCAAATCTTAATAATGCGGGCATCAACAATAATAATCAAATGACTACTTATAATAATGGAGCCGACTCTCCTAACCCTTATCGTGATTATAGTCCAAACCCAATCCGTAAACCAAGACTCATGCTAACCAACCGGGCTCACCAGAAAAGTCCCGGTAATCGCTATGCTAATAGTCCTGCAGAATCTTCCAAACCAGGAAGTATCGAAGAAATCATGAGATCTTATAATGATACTCCTAAAGACTCAAATGGCTCTTCAGCCAATAATAATGTCAATCGTATCTATCAACAAATCGTCAATCAAGACTCAAATCTGGCTCCCTCACCTCGTCATTATTTCCCAGAACTTAGCCTCCCCGGTAGTCCCTTTCCAGCGGATCAAAAAGTACTGACTCCAAATGATCTTGCAGATGGTATATCTGGATTGGAACAAAATATCTATAAACAGGGGCAATCAATTCAACAAGTTCAAGATTGGATTCAAAAATTGGCCAGTCAACAACAACATCAACAACAAATTCTTAATGATCAACAACAGCAAAATCAACAGCAAGCACATTTGAAAGATCTTTCTAACGGTGGTGCCAACTCCACTGATTTGGACGGATTCGACGTTAATGAGTTCTTGGATAATCACTCTAATGCATCAGGGGGTGTTGGTGAACCAACCATCATTACTCCCGGACTGTCAAGCGCCACACCGAATTCTAAATTTAATCGATATGGCTCAAATGGAACCAAGAGACCTATTGAAGAAGTTTATGATGATGACTCGAACCTCAGTGGACCCGCCAAAAACAGCAGAAGTTCTTAAATTACGTCATGAAGCTTTGTCTTCATTTCATCCTATTATATTTCTTTTATTTGCAGGTTTGTTTTTCTATTCTTCCATAATGTGTATTTTTCTATGTCATTCTTAATTAGCTTTATCTCGTAATTTTTCCACATTCGCTACTATGGTTTTGCTGTTGGTACCTTGATATTGTTCCATCCTCTTGTTTTTTTTTGACTTTTTTTTTTTTTTTTCATGTATTAGATTTTTATTCTCTTGTATAAATATATATATATGTGTGTGTGTATCTACCTCCACTAATATAATTTCAGAGCAGAATGCCTCTTGGTTAAATCAGGTTTCTCGTTCTTGCGTCGTCCAAGATGACATCCCAGTTAGCATATTTTAAGGCTAATGATTCACTAATAGCTAGGGATAGAATTCCAATTCCGAGACCCATCCATAAGCCAACCAACTTCAATTTGAATTCAAAAGCAAACAATAATCCTAGGGGAATAGCAATAACATAGTAAGCTAGTAAATTTAATGAGCTTCCAATTTTCTGCCTTCCCTGACCCCTTAGGCACCCGGCAAACATTACATTAGGACAATCATAAATTTGATTAATACCTAATACAAGAATTATTTTTTCGGCCAAATTGATAACCTCAGAATCATCGGTGAACATGTGGGCAATATTTGTTCTTGCTAATGCTAGAATTGCAAAAGTTATCAACCCCAACATAGTAGAAAGTAAGTATGTTACTTTACTTGCTAATAAGGCATTGCAAAGTTGTTGAGCCCCCACATAGTTAGCTATTCTAGTCAGGATAGCCACCGATACTGCAAATGGTATTTGGAAAGATAATGTAGCCATTGTCGATACGATTGATTGTGCTGCTAATGAGGATGTACCAAAACGTGAGGCAGAAACGGTCAATATTTCAAAAGCAACAAATTCCGACATTAGCATCGCGGTTCCGTTCAATGCTAAAGAGATCATGTTGGTCCACTTCTTTATATTTAGAGCTTCTTTCAAGTCAAGAGGACTCCAGCATTGATATCCATTGATGAAACAGGCATAGATAAACAATATAAAGCTCATTACCCAGTAACTTATTGCAGTTGAGATGGGTGCACCTATAAACCCAATTCCGAATCTTGAGTTCCATACCAAGAAGTAATTGAGGAAAATGTTTAATGGGGCCACAATAAATAAACTGTATTGACCAGCGGTGTAGATTCCTTGTGCTTGCAAGAATCTTTTACCTGTTTCGAAAAATATGTACCCGGGTGCTCCAAAGGATATCCATCTTAAATAAGTTTGAGCTAAGTAGACTAATTCTTTTTCAGGTACGATCAATTTTAATATCAGAGCACTAAAACACCAAGCCAAAGTGATTGGTATGGCAAACATGAGTATCATTGCGGTACATCTTTGGTAGTAAATTCCAACCAAAGTATAATTTTTGGCCCCATAAGCTTGGGCACAAAGAGTGTCAAGACTTGTTGCCATACCATTGAATATGGAAGCGGTAACATTAAAAGTCATAATGGCTAAGGAAACGGCAGCCAATTCGGATTTCCCAATATGCCCAACTGAGAAAATGGACACCACTGTTAAAGAATATTGTAAGAAAAAAGTCACAATTAAAGGAATGGAGGTAACACAAATGAAGGATGTTTCCTTCATGATTGATGTAGTACACTCAGGGTAGTCACTCTCCGATTGTTGTTCAATTGAACCATGATCTATACCCTTATTCTGAATCAAGGAGCTAAACTCAGCGTCAGTAGTCATTTCTGAATTACCCAAATAACCAGTTTGAATAAAATCTGGTTCTCTCAAAAATAAAATTTGGAAAAGTCTTCTTTCAAATATACTGGCAGTACGACTATATTGCAAAACAAATTTTCAAAAGATACAATCCCTCTCTTATCCACCAATCATCTTTTGTAACAAAGCTCCAAAATGGATGTTTGCGCAAAATAACCACCCACTTCTATTGGCCTGACATTATAATTCATCTCCCTGCAACCTAAAGTGCTCATTGGAAAGCAATTTCTCTATTCGTCTTACGTGATAAATCAATTGCGCTTTGTCGCCAGCTTACTCATTCATCAAAACTCGCCCTTATCACGGCATCGCGGCCCATTATCTCATGTAAAGGTCGATGCTAAAAGTGCCTTTCTGCATTACACGCAAAATTAGAATACGAAAAGCGCAATCAACAAATAAGTATAAGCATTACCACCACAAGAGCGCAAATTACCTATTCTTCCAGAAGTTTTGTGATTGATGTCTGTATTCCTAAACTTCTGAGGGAGAGAATAGAGACGGAATTGCTGCCAAAACAGGGTTTCTGTTCCTGGGCTGACAGGCTGCGTATATTGTCTCGTGCATTAACATATGCGCAATTTCCATAATAGGCATGTTTGTTTCCGGCTGGTCTCGCTCTGTCACCCGTACACCGTTTTCATGCACAGAGGCGCTCGCTAACCAGCAAATAAGTACAATCTCTTAATCTACTTTTTGATCGAACTTGAGATTCTTCAAAGCACGGACAAAAACTTTAAAAAAAAAAAAGAAATCATCCAAAAGAAAAAAAAAAAAAAAAAAAAAATTAGCCATAACGGGCTACTTTGATTAATATATTCTATCGCCAGTACACTGCCTTGCTCTCCCAGTTCTGTTTCCTACTTTCTGACTTATCATTGTTGATAGCCGTGGAATTAATCCTCTACCTCTCTTGTTGGTACACTTTTTAAGTCAGACCCTGTGGCGACTCTTATCGGTGAGCTTGATCATAGCAATTTGCACTTATCTCTGAGCCATTCAGTCGACGATCTTGGTGTATTTTTGTCTATTCATTACCCCTTATCTTGTTATCTAATTATAATTCCAAGCGACCTTCATATGAAAATTAATCATTAATGAATAACTGAAGAATACCTACTTCAATTTTACCATGATTTGCCAGTCATATATTCCGAAACTCTTGTATAAAAAGTACATGCTTAGATCGTTTTCAAATTAGTGATTCACCATTTTAATTTATTTACTGCTATATTTTTTTTCACTTGTTTACTGCTGCTATTGTCATAACTTAATCTAATTCTGTGTAATGAGTGTTTCTTCGTCTTCCATGCTGGAAAAGGGTGCTGCTTCCAGTAGCCAACTGAACAACTTGAATTCTAAGCTCCATTTTTGGGCTGAAAAGTTGCAAGTTCCTCATGAGCATCATTCGGAGCCAACTATCCTTTCCAATCCAGACCTTGAACCTATGCCTCCTTCCAGAAGAGTTTGGGGGTTTTTCTCTTTCTTTGGTTACTGGGCAGTGCCCAATATTACTATTTGGACTTGGAGTACGGGCTCAGCAATTTTGGGATTGGGCCTGGGTTCTGGTCTAAATGTTGCTCATGTAATGGGGGCACTAACCCTCGCTAATATCATTATTTGTGTTTATACTTGTTTGAATAGTGGGCCGGGCTCCAAGTATCATATTGGTTATACTGTTTGTCAAAGAATGATTTTTGGGATTTACGGGTCTTCTATTGGTATTTTGATTAGGGTTGTTTTATCTATTGTCTTCTACGGATCACAATCATGGCTTGGTGGTGTTCTGTTGGTGGTAATGTTTTCAAGTTTTAGTAAGTCATACATGAATATGAAGAATACTTTTCCCGACTCACTCTCAATGACAACTAGGGATTTTATTGGTTTTTTGGTATTCCAGGTGATCCAGTACTTTTTCTTCTTTATGAAGCCAGAAAAAATGAATAGATGGGTAAATGGATCCTGTGTCATCACCGGTGTTGCATTTGTAGCTGTTCTCATCACCTGTCTTGTTAAAAATGGGGGTCCTGGTAAGATTTATTATGAAAAGGTTACCATGGGTAAATTGGAAACGGGGTGGATGTGGTTGAAAGGAATGTCTATCTGGTATGGGGCCCTTTCTCCCGATATCACCAACCAGAGTGATTTTTCCAGATTTGCCTCCTCTAAAAAGAAGATGCATGGTGGTATAATAAGTGCTATTATGACTACTGGGACATTTGTTCCTTTGGCCGGTTTACTTTGTGCTTCAGCTACGAGTGATCTTTACGATAACAGTTTGTGGCTTCCCACTGATATTGTCTTACGCTGGTTGTCAGATGATTACTCTCCCGGGTGTCGGGCAGCAGCCTTTTTCTTGGGATTTGCATTTGCAGCTTCTCAACTCACATTCAATGTAATGGCCAATGGGTTTGCAGGTGGTATGGATTTGGCAGCTGTATGCCCCAAGTATATAAACATCAAACGAGGTGCCATAATTACTGCTTTGTTATCATGGGCTGTTCAACCCTGGAATTTCTATAACACTTCATCCATTTTCATGAGTGTCATGGGCTCATTTGGGGTCATTGTTACTCCCATTATTGCCATTCTAATTGCTGATTTCTACATTATCCGTAAGCTGGTTTTACCCGTTCTGGAACTTTATACTACCTCCCCTAATGGCACTTTCTATTTTACAAAGGGATTCAATTTCCGGGCCATTGTTGTTTGGTTTCTCGGCGTTGTTCCTGGGTTGCCTGGGTTGGTAGCTAATGTTAAAGAGGACTCAAAAGTACCCGCTGGGTTGAAAAATTTCTTCTCTGGTGATATTTTATTTGGCTTTTTATGTCCCTTGATTCTTTATGTGATTGTTTGCAAGATTTTCCCTGTTAAAAATATAGGTATTAATGATAAAATTGACCAGTTCGGGGCTTTCACTTTACAAGAGTGTACTGAGTTGGATATGGAACCTCACACCGAATCTTCAGTTACAGTCTTACAAGGGGTCACTGGAGCCGATATTTCCAAGGTATATAGCGGCCAATCCCAGGGCAAAAGTTCCTTGAAAGTAAAAACTACCACAATTTGCTAGACCTTATTCAATTCTCTAATATTTTTTTTTTTTTTCATTTCGCTTGTGTGAAGCTTAGATTCCTGTGTTATTTTATTATTATTAACTTTACATTCAATTCTTCTTTAGATAGCTTTATAACAGTAAGATCCTTATCTTACAATCTTATATTTTCAATTTTCAATCGCAACAGAAAAGATAACCAGTAGTATTTGTTCAGAAAACTCTAGCCAATTGCACCCATCCATCGAGAGATTTAGGCAATCATAGAAGATGCTGCATAACGTGAGTCCCAAATTGGTATAGGCTTTTGCGATCTGTCATTATCCACCTAAACTAGAAAATTGATTCACTGGCGGATTTAACTTCTTTTATTAGTAGCTTTGTTTTAAGGATCTTGCCTTAGCCTTGAAACTAAACTGACCCCCATTTTAGGCATTTTGCGCTTTGAGTTTTTGACATTGCGCGTTTAACTTATATTTTGCGCTTGTTTGTTAATTATTGCGCTTTTGTAAGTGCCGAATTGCGCTATGTCTTGTTGCAAATTTTATAAAAAACAAATAAAAAAAAAAAAGAATCATGAAGCTCGTAGCTCGTGTAGATGTGCAGGATTTCAGACAGTGATTTGCCCGATCAACTTCACTTTCAAACTTGTCTTTTCAGGATGTTGGTGTTTTATCCAAAAGGTGGGTGGAGTGATTACGGTGGACGGGCCGGGGGTGATTGAGTATTATGGAAGTAAGTGCCGTTCTTTCGGTATAACTGGGAAACCCTGTTGAAAGAACGCAATTTACAAAAACGGGAAACGACTAGTTGCGCCCGGGGTATTATAATGTTCAATTGGGTGTTTTATTCTCTAAACAAATTGTATATAATGTGAAGAATAATCGATTGATGTAGATTTTCTGGTTAATTTTAGTAATTATCACCACTATGTTATTCAAAGCTGCAACATTCGTTGCTATTCTCGCTGCTCTTGACATTAGTCAAGCCTTTGCCATTCCTTCTATTTATGATCATCAAGAAGTACTTCTTCAATGTGAATCTATCAACTCCGGAATTGATTTCGGTAACGGTCGAGACTCCATTTCCATTTCTCGTTCCGGTAAGGATGTTTCCCAAACATCTTTGTTAGACCGTTATTTTGGCTCCTTCCTTGATATGGGTGAAGCCAATGCCCTTTCCAGTACTTATAAAGGCAAGGAAAAGAAACCTTCTGCACCCATTGAGGCAGGTCTTCACTCGTTAATGATGAACGATGAGTACGTTTATCCCGATCGTGATGATTTGCGCGATCTTAACGGCACTTCAGTTCTTTATCGAGGAGGTGAATTTGGAGGGATCACTACTTTTGCCCATCTTCCTTATGCTAACTGTTATGACCCTGAGCTTTTCACTAAAGAAAAATTCGACATTGCTGTTGTTGGGGCCCCATTTGACTCTGGAGTTTCCTATCGAGGCGGGGCTCGTTTTGGACCCAGTGGGATTAGAATGGGTAGTAGAAGATTGAACCCTGCTTATTCGGTTTATAAAGATGGTTTCAATCCATACCATAATTGGGCCAAGATTGTTGATTGTGGAGATCCACCAGTGACCCCATTAGACAACCGAATTGCGTTGGACCAAATTTATCGTGCCAACCGGGCCATTGCTAAACACGGCACTTCTAGCGATCGATTAAAAGTACCCAAAGTTTTCACCTTGGGTGGAGACCATACCATCACCTTACCAGCCATTAAGGCTGCGTATGAGAACTGGGGCCCCATTACCGTGATTCACTTTGATTCTCACTTGGACACTTGGAATCCTTATTATTTTGGTGGTAACATCACCGAGTACCAGTCGGTCAACCACGGTACTTACTTACACTGGGCACATGAAAAAGGTCTTTTAACCGATAAGTCCATCCACGCTGCCATTAGAGGTCCGTATCCGGGACCCACCGACGTGGAACACGATGAAGCCTGTGGGTTTGATCGTATCTTGGCCCGAGACATCGATACCATTGGTATCGATGGGATCATCGACAAGATTAAAAAACGAGTCTCTACCGGAGCCATTTACATCACGGTCGACGTCGATTCCTTGGACCCCGCCTACACGCCTGCCAGTGGTACCGTTGAACCTGGTGGATGGACCTCTAGAGAAATCTTGAGTGTCTTAGACGGTTTGGAGGGTCTTAACGTGGTAGGCGGAGACGTTGTCGAAGTGGCTCCCCCCTTCGACACCAACGCTGAGGTGACTTCTATCACCGCAGCCCAAATCGCCGACTCCATCATCTCGTTGATGATCTTGAAAGACGAAAGGCCAGAAGATGCAAAACTGGACAATTCAAAGTAAACCCACCCCCACGTTATGCCTGATTTATGCGCAAATTCTGCATAATTCACAAAACTACAGCCCCCAGTGTCAGCAACGTTGTGAAAACCCCCTCTCCCGCAATTTTGACAGCTGAAAGCTGTCATTCCCTGAGCAAGTATCAACAATTAGTTTACGTATAAGAAAATAAATTCCTGTTCTATTGTTCCAACCCCATTCTATTCTCTTTCTTTTTTATCTGGTTTTTTTCCTTTTTTCGCAAACGTTGGGCGTCTGAAATGAGATCTGAATCTGGAACTCACCGAACTTCGCCCCACACACGACTCTCCCATAATGTAGCCTGCCCGCCTGATAAGAGATATTAAAATTTGTTAGTATCTTTACATTGTCTAGCTAAGGGAATGTCAACAAATGCAGAACCGATGATGCGCAGTAAACACTGAATAAAGTAAAGCCC
>JAJMSM010000070.1:16532-71953 GCA_030578475.1 Hyphopichia wangnamkhiaoensis
AAAAAAAAAAAAAAAAAAAAAAAAAAAAAAAAAAAAAAAAAAAAAAAAAAAAAAAAAAAAAAAAAAAAAAAAAAAAAAAAAAAAAAAAAAAAAAAAAAAAAAAGACAGGAAAAAATATAAGACGTCAACGGTGAAGCTGAAATCATCACAAAAAATCTTGAGTTTATCTATTGAATAAAGTCACAGAAACCATTTCAGCTTGACCGAACCCCAACAACGGCTGTTTGAACCACCGTATAAGTAGTGGACTTCTTGTACGTGCATTCCAAGTGTTTTCTGATAATTCCTTGTACTCGGACTCAAGCGCATTTTCACCCATTTAACGGTTGCCTCGACCCATTTCAAGAGCCAATTTTATTTGTTAAGTGCATCAACGCAAGACGGTTGCCCCAAGTCCCCCAGACTCCAGAACGCTCGGCGGTGGGCTTTTTCAGTTTCTTCAACTTCGATCCATTAGGTTGGATCCCGCCATTGGCGTATATTTGACGTTTGTTTGTTATCTTCCCCACTTTTCCGACACTTATTCCTGTTTTCATAAGCTGTTTTTTCAAAACAAAAAATTTATTATTGTCCACCATGTCCACTAGTGTGCTCGATTTCACAAACCAGAAACGTCGGAGACGAAGTGAGTACAGTAAGAAAGGATGCAAAGAATGCAAACGAAGAAAAATCAAGTGTGATGAAGCAAAACCGGCATGTTGGCAATGTGAACGACTTCATAAGGCTTGTACGTACCCAGGTCCTGGCGAACGAGTGCTCCGAGTGTCCAGAAAATTGATGGGGACCATCAGTCCTGGATCTCCCAATGATATAAATAGCCCTCAGTCACCTCACTCCGATTACGCTTCAGTAGTGCCTTCGAACAGACTGTTACAATCGGACCCTGAAAAACAACCCAAATCGCCCGTGTCTACAACTGCATCTGGCTCGACTCTCGGCCATCAAGAACCTAAACCTGTTGCTTCGGTGTCTACGTCCCAAGTTCAACCTCCACCAAACCAGGTGGGACCACTGGCCCATCTACAAACTCTGCCACCGCTAACCCATAATCCGGTTTTGGGTCCTAATCTGAATCATACCACACCTCAACCTCCCCTTTATCATACAGCACAAGTACTTCCTTCCCCTTATAACTCCAGCCAGCCGTTTCTGCCTTCTTCTAATGGTATCACCCAACACCCCACTTTACCCCCAATTCCTTCCAACCATCTCCCCAATTATAGCAATACCAGATACCCGGCTTCATCCATTAGTAACCTTCTAAATGATTCGAAATCTCCAGTGGCCGACACCCGAGGTAACGGCTCGCCAGACACTTTATCGTCAAACACTCAGGATTCTCCCAATCCAAGTACGTTTGACACTGCCCAATCATCGTATCCGCCTATTCCTTTGAATTCGAATAACAAAACCGCCAATTACGGAACGTCTGCCCCTTCAACATCGACCATGAGCAATGAAAGTATAATATTGTTGAATTCTGATAATTACCATTTCTTCAACCAAGAAGATTTGAACCTTCTTGCTAACGATTTGAATAACATCGTCACCGATATCATGTTTGAATCAAACTACGATAATAAGACGGATAAGTCTGGTAATGACCTGGTACCATCATTGAGCGATGGCAAATCTCCAAATAATCACAAGAGCAATAAGCTGAATGACTCATCTCCTAAGACTTCCAAAGGTCCTGATCTCGATAACATTCCTCGGGATATTCCATTCGATTTTATTCAAGTCACGAAAAGTCATGAAAAATTGTACTTGGAAGAATTCTATAACGATTTTGCCAACGTTATTTTACCATTCAATGCCTACAATGAAAACACAAAGTCTTACTTCAATCCAGCAAGAGATATTCTCCTTAAATGTGCCTCGCAAGAATCCTTTTTATTAGCAGCCATACTTGCTCAAGGAGCTAAATCCTCTTTCAATAAGAATAATCTCCCCGAAGATGAAGAAGCATATTGCTCCTATCTATCAAAATGTTTGAAATTACTTGGCCCCGCTTTAGGTGGTAGTACTTCAGCTCCAACCAAGGGGAAACCAACGTTAACTTCAAATATTGAAGCCGTTCTCCTTACAGTGTTATTATTAACGTCTTCCAATGCATCAAATACAAAACAAAACTGGCGACCCCATTTACGTGGTGCTAAGGACTTACTCCTCAAAATTACTTCCAATAAGACTAGGGTTCGTAATTCGTTCACCTTGGTGTTCTGCAAGTTTTGGTTCATTTCAATTGAAATTTTGGCAGGCCTCAGCTCGAAGTTAGGAGGTACTTTAAAATCGGATTCTGAACTTGATTTATTATTAACCCGTGGGGACAAATACGAAATCAATGCATTGAAAGAATTGGGGCTCATCCTTGATAATGGGTTCAATTTAATCGGGGGTTATCATAACAACTGCGTATTACAGCTAAGAGATGTCATCAAGTTACTAAACAAAATACGACTGAATCAAAAAAGCTTTGTTCCTCTGGATTCCTTTGAATATATACGACTCCTTTCCGAATTCCATAATCTGAGCAACATTGAATTTATTAATCGGAAATGCATACTAAGTGTTAATGATTTTAAAGATGGTATAGTACCTCAAGGCTTCTTACTCGATTCAACCACGGTACAAAAGGAAAAAATCATCATTAGTTGGATGGACTTATCCCACCAATCCTACGCTTTGGCATCAATGATCATCATTTTAACCCGGTGTTTCCAGCTACCCTATAATTCACCCCAAGTCCAAACATTAACCGAGAGATTAATATCGCTTTTGTCATTTTTAGGTAAAACTACTGAGACACCTCAACTAATTAAATGTTCCATCATGATGATTCAATGGCCCATGTTGGTTGCCGGTATGAACTGCCAAAAAGAAGAGCATAAGTTCTTAATTATGAAGTTTTTCAGATCAGCAGCTCATATTGGATCTGGTAGTGCAGGATTCGCTCTTAGAAGAATAAACAAAGTATGGTCGCTTCACGAAGCAAACGTTAATAGCTCTGAATCGGAGGATGAGATACATCTTGATATTGTTTCCTACTGAATTTTCTTTTTTTTTTCTTTTTTCTTTTTTTTTCTATATATAAGGAATTTATAGACTGTATATATATAGGGTTATTGCCCAGATCAAGCTTCTTGTAAGATGGAGTACCAATTCATTTGTCCACTGGCAAGCTTAAGTCTAGTAGTAAAAGCATCGTCCTCTTCGTCTTCTTCACTCGACGAATCAGCATCGGATAAATTATCCCGTTCTATCTTACTATCCAAACTAGACTCAGACGAACCTGATAAACCATCAAGCTTACAATGTTCACAGTACGACCAGTCGTAAGTACCGCGAGATTTTTCTTCTTGTATGTACCATCCAATTCTTTCAGCACCCAAACGAGCTCCATCCAAATTGGCTGATGATGGCCCCGTTCTTAAAGAAGCATTCTTCCCAACCATGAACAAAGGTATTTCTTCATTCCATTGAAGGTTATCGGTCAAGCATGGTAAACCCCGTACTGTGTCTATGGGGAACTCTTTACAGATCAGTTGAAGGAAGGGTAAACCCATTACATCAGGAGTTATCCCGGTAGCGCAATAGATATAGTCAATGTTGGCTATGTCCATCATTTCATAATTTTTTTCATGTTCTTCATTATTATTCTCATAATTCGTGGTCTCGACGGAAACATCCCAGGTTTTAGACTCATCCACCCAATTAGCTGATTTTATTTGGGAGAATCTCATTAACTTAACACTGCCAGCTTTAACATGTTTCATGAGTTTTTTGTGATACTCTGGATTTAACGAGCCACCTTCTCTTGCATTTTGGATCATTTGCCATCTTTCTTCATCAGTATCCTTAATGTAAAAAGCAGATTTCTTCACATTTTTATACTTGGTAACCCAATCCAAATGGAAATCAAAATGTTTCACTTTCAAAGGTCCTCTAGTTAAAAAGTATACTTTAATACCCATGTTGGCACAAACATGAGCTATTTGAGCCGAGGTCAATCCACCACCAACAACAATAATTGAAGTAGGTTTACGCATCTTAAGCTTGGATGAAAGTCTTTCGTGGGGGAAAGATACTTGCCTTGAGAATAAGTGGGAGGTATGGCAACTTCCTTCAAGATTTTGAGGAATGTTTTGCAAAGCAGGAAGTGGATAGTTAATTATTCCCCTATGACCACTGGCAACAACACAGATCTTACAACCGTATACTTTGCCACTTTCGGTCTTGATAATAAAGCCCTTGCCTACCTCATCGGTGTCTACCACGTTTATATCCCGGTATTCCACAGAAACTGCTTCGTCTTTCTTGACAACATCGTGCAAGTTGTAGCGATTGACAATATCCTGACAGAAATCATGGAAAAATCGAGTGGATGGACGGTAATAGTCTTTCCAGTCTCTCATATTGATATCAATTATACCTGGTCTATCGTGAATTTCTCCAATGTTGGCTGGTACCGGCAGTTTATCATGATGTTTACGCTTCATGTTTTTCGCAGTCAATTTTTTCAATTGATGCTTAGAATGCTCTTTGCCCACCACATTCTGAATTTCCATGAGATCTTTGGGACCTTCTCGATTGTTCAAATGGGCAAAACTCACCATTCCGTCAATGTTAACGGGATCCGGATGGAAAAACATGGGTGACCTCAAGAAGGGTATCTGACAAGAAGCGAATTGATTATCCCACTGACCCATAAACCGATCTGCTACTGCGTCTAGCACAAGTAACTCCAGAGGCTGGAACTTTCGACTCAGCTTATAAATGTGGTCTTTGTTAGGGAGCTTGTATTTTGTCTTGGAGGAAACGTTGTGATTGATCAAGTTGATCTTGTTTCCTCTTTGTTTCAACCAGTGGAATCGTTGGTGTTCATCTTCAGTATATATTGATCCTGGAAAGTCTTCGCATAATCTGGCTGCGGCTGCAAGTCCACAAGTTCCTCCACCAATAATGATGGATTCAAAGAAATTTTCTTTATATATTTGGTATGGGTCAGCCATGTCTCGATGTCTTTAAATGCTAGAAGACACATCTGATACAATTGGATCATACATACATATATATATATATATATATATATAAGTATGTACTTTTAGTGTGTTGAGATAACCACTGCGGTTGCGGCGACTACGCGCAAAAAAAGAAAAAGGGTAACAGATTGCAAAATAACTACAGAGGTGGGCCATAACTACGTGGGGCCAATAGAAACAAGAAATTCAAGGTCTTGTGATCGGGGGTATCTATAAACTCGCTATGTGACTAAATTTAAAGAACGGATTCCACAAAACCTTCGATGATGGCCAATAATCCAACGGCACCAGGGTCAGGAATTCCACCTTCTTCCGACTTGAACTCCTCATCACTCACGTAACTAGCTCTACCAAACTTGGCCTGCAAATTTCTGGTGGCATCACAGGATTTCTTAGCCTGAGCAGCAGCTTCTTTAAGGTTGCCTGATTCATATAAGGTATCCACAAAAGGTTGCAAAGTATCCACGAGGGTTCTTCCACCAATTCTGGCCTTGGTGTATTTGAACAACCCATCGTATAATGCACCATGTAGAGCTTTGGCAGTTGATGGAATATCGACTTGCTTGGCTTCTTGTAAATGTTTGACGAGAGCTGTAAGGAAGATGGAATAAATACCACCAGAGGTACCACCCATGTTATCTTCGACTAATTCAGTTATGGTGGAAACTGTAGCGACGGGATCGGAGAGGTGGTTTTGGAAAGATTTATCATTTTTCAATGCGTTGAGAATGGCATTGGCTCCTGCAGCCAAAGTTTCACCACAGTCACCATCACCTACCACGGTGTCATAGTGGGTGATTTTGGGTTCTTCTTTCAAGAGTTTTTCAAGAGCACCTTTAAGAGAGGTTTCAAAAGCAGCTGCATCAATTCTTAAGGATGAGCTCAATTGCTTTTGATCTTTCATAGGAGTGTCGACGTATTGATCTTCAGCCGTTTTAGACCATAATTCAGGAGCAAAAGATTTCGCTTTCCAACCAGGGGCATTAGTTGGAGCATCCAAGAACTTCAAGATATCGTCGGTGGAAAATTTGGTGGAGGATGATTTGGAGATATTGGATAAGTTTAATAAGGTGATTGAAAAACCGGGAGAGTTTAAAGAAGTGACGAAATCACTAATTAAAATTCTTTTTGGTCTTTGAGATAAGGGCAAGTTCAGCACCACATGCTCAGCCACGGTGTAAAGTTCCAATGAGGAGGTGCCACCAATATTATTGACTAAAAGCACGTACTCGTCTTTTTGTAAATCGAAATCAACGTAGTGACGATCTTTATCTTCTGGAGAAACCAATTTATGAAACATATCTTTGATTAAATCATCGATGTTTGGAATGGGGCTCAATTTGTGACCTGGCTCATTATGAATACCCAACCCTAACTCGGCTTCATTAGGACCGGTGAATTCAATTTCTTCACCTGCTTTCCCTGGAACTGAGGTACGATCTAACGAGGCACCAATGGTGACCAAGTTATTGTTGATGGCATGACCCAAGGCACTGATGGTTTCTAATTCAGCACCTGTGATGGCAGCGGCAGCACCCACCACTTTATGAATGATGGCGGTACCTGCCAAACCTCTTCTCCCCACCATTTTGTTTTGTTCTCTACCCACGGCAACATCATCAGCCACGGCAAGAATATCAACGTTGTAACCTTCATTTTTTGCTCTTTCCACCACTAACCCAAAATGTAAGACGTCCCCGGTATAGTTCTTCACCACGACCAACGTACCCTTTTTCTTATCTGATTTTGTTTTCACAGCTGCCATGATTTGCTTGGTGGATGGAGATGCAAAAATTGAGCCACTAACGGCTGCATCCAACAAATTGTCACCCACGTATCCACCATGTAAAGGTTCATGCCCAGCACCACCACCACTTATAATGGTGACTTTTTGAGAAGTATCGGACGTTGGATTGAAAATAACTTTTTCAGAAGGAATCAACTTGACGGCTGGATTGGTGTGAGCCAATCCTTTCAAGTTAGACAACACAATGTCTTCATCCTTATTATAGTTCCAGTGTTTGGCCAATGGCATTTTTATGTGTCAGAGAGTATATGATCAATTGGTCTTTGAAAAAGATTACAATTCGTCAATTGGGGAAAATGCTGAATATATATATATAGGTAGCAATTTTCCAGTATAGGATTTTTCATGCTTTTTCTTTTTTTCCTGTTCTTTTTTATTTTTGTATTCTTTTTCCTTCTTTTTTTTTTGTTTTGTTAGCAATCCTCACCGCATGATGAACACCGTTTAATTTTTCCATCTTTCCATCACAACTATTGTTCAGTGGTCCAATTATCGACCTGATGGAGTTTGGGCTTCGAGGGTGAAAACCCCACATCCATTACTAGTAGGAAAGTTTATTGTCTTAGTATAATACAACAATCGCCCCTCACCAGATGGTCTTAAGCTCTTTTCATTAACAAAACCCACCGGGTGACTTCAAATTACGTCATGACTTCCAGAACGCTAGAATAGTCGTGAGATTACGTAATCACTTATGTAATAATACGACTCGTCAAATCAATACGCCCGTACATTCTAATGAGAGCTTTCTGCTTTTTGTTTTACTTTTTAAGACAACGGTTTTCGAAGGGCCATTTAAGGCTAAATGATGGGTTGAAAGAGCAACCACGTTGTTTTTTTGACATGAAGGGCAAACCTGGAACGCAAAATCTGAATACAAAGACCAAGTATAGTGGTAATAGTCCCCGGTGGGCTGAAGAATGGGGCGTTATTGACTCTGTTTATTGCGCAATGAGGTGGTCCTCGCTGAAAGTTACCCTGTACGGAAGTCGCTCATCAGAAAGTGACATACGAAAAAAACCGTAAAGGCACAGAAACTGAAAAAAAAAAAAAAAAAAAAAAAAAAAAAAAAAAAAAAAAAAAAAAAAAAAAAAAAAAAAAAAAAAAAAAAAAAAAAAAAAAAAAAAAAAAAAAAAAAAAAAAAAAAAAAAAAAAAAAAAAAAAAAAAGGGCACTCAGAAAAAAAAATAAGATAAAATAAAAAAAAAAGAAATAGTAAATAATGCTACATCTTCTCAGCTCAGCTGAATTTACACAGGATCCAAACTCCAAGACCATTGATCATCGTCAATGAGACTTATCTGATAAACGATCTAGTTCCCATATTGCCGGCATCGACTTGTTTACGGTTGAAAAGCACGTCAAATATTAACGTTTTGAACCTAGCGTCATCATATCTACGCAAAAGGTAACTGATACCGTAAATGGATTTGATGGTAAGCTACCCTACCATTTACCCCCATTGAATTTTACGCTCCAATATACGACACAAGTTTCTTTTGCGCTTTTGTTGGTTTTTACATGGTGTTTATTTGCCTTATAATAGTTGACCGTGGCCTGAATTTGACACTCTTTACCAGGTAGAAAGTTTGCACCTATTACTTTTTTCTCTTTTCTTTTCTTTTCTTTTTTTTTTTTTTTTTTGCTCTTACTATTTTTTTCACGATAATTATCTTCAGCTTGTCCTTTCCCATTACGGCTCCTTTGCGTTTGTTGTATCCGTATCATGTCGTCAGAGGAGAAGAAGTCAGAGTCTTCTGAGCACAGTGCTGATGGGCCAAACGAACATTCCTCGTCCATGACTCGACCTTCGACCCAGAAGCAAAGCACTTCGACCAATTCTACCTCCTCAAATTCGAAACCAAATGCATCTCCCAATACAGATCCAACTCCAGTGACTGAAGATAAACACTCCACCCCGACTACTAGGGCAAAAAGGTCAAAAACATTTACTGGATGTTTCACTTGTCGTTCCCGTAAAGTTCGTTGTGATTTGACTAAACCTTATTGTAAGAACTGTACCAAGGCTCGACTTCTATGTGCCGGGTACGATATTAAATTAAGATGGTCTTTGCCGATAAAGTTTAACCCCAAGACTGGTAATGCCATCCTGTCCCTGGTGGTGTTTAAAAATAATAGTTCTAATCAATCCAGTAAACTGGCGAATGGGAATGCATCCAACTTGGCTGAGGAACAAACTAATGATAGTGAATTTTTCCAAAGAAGACACGTTGGATTCGTCACTTGGGACGCAAAGAAAAATTGTAAACCGTATGAAACATACGAAGAAATGGATCGAGATTTAGCTATTGTTCATTCTTCAGGTACCGATTCAGTGGTTTGGAAAGAAAGGCGTACCAAACATGTGGGACCATTCGGAGTTTTCAAAAGCTTTTCTGTTGGCGAACAAAATGATAAGTTCACTATTAGTAGTGGCAAAAATAAACGATCTCGTAAAGAAGACGTGAAACCCAGAAAGAAATATGGCTACGACTCATCTAATAAACCTATCCCAGTGGTATCCAACTCGGCATCGGCCAATGCCACTAGCATTCACACTCCATCATCTACAAATTCCCCTCATGACCCAGCAAGTCTGGCCCAACCACTTGATGAATCTTCGGCACATGATCAACTTTGGTTATCGAATGAATTACGAGATGATGCCTTATTAACAGCTGCCGCTTTAAATGGTGATCCTCAATTCCTTGAATTCATGAACAACTTTGCCTCGTCCAATCACATTTCAGGTACATCTTCTCTGCATAGGCTTACCCCGGCCCACCATCAACAACTGGTGCATACTCAACAAACACAACAATTATCACATACTCTAGACCACCATCATAGTAGTGCATTCCATCCCCAGCAGCAGCAGCAGCAGCAGCATCAACAACAACTGCAACAACTGCAACCACTGCAACAACTGCTCATCAACAACCCTAATAATTACCCCAATGATTTCTTGAACTTGGTGTTCCATAGAAACACCACCGGCTTAAACAATAGCCTTCAACAACCACAACCAACCAAACCGACCCTGGTAGCGTCAATATCGGGTAATACTGGGACCATGGCCATGTCAAGTTTACTCAACGTTGAAAACAAGCAGAATGATAATAAGTCAAATGTGATGATTGATCCTACCAACCAGCATTTATATTATTCCAATTTCAACAACTTTTACTATAACAATCCTTACCAACTTAATGAGAATTTGGAAATTCATTTACACGCGTCAAAAGTGGCCAACAATAATCAAGAAGAAGAATCCACCGATATCGTTGAAGGTGATAATAGTAACATGACCACCATGCCGGACTCCATTATGTCGATTGTCCAAAGCCCTTTGCAACCCAAGTTGGGATTCAACGTTTCATTACCTTCTAAAAAAGACAGTAATGACGATAACACCACCGAGAATGTTGGTTTACCAACTACTGCATTACAAGTTCAGCCCTTGACTAGATACTTATTGAATTATTATGTTACCCAAGTGGCTGATTTGATGACTGTTATTCCTTTAACCGAAAATCCATGGAAAACAATTTATTTCCCCCGTGCATTAATGGCAATTGGTGAGTTATCGGCTTTGGGTCAAACCTCCATTGCCAAAAATGCATTATTAAATGCATTATTGGCCGTGAGTGCTTTTAACTTACAGCTGAAATTCCCCAAGAATTCCGATCCCATGAAATATTATCTTAACCTTGGTATAAGGTTAAGAAATCAAGCCAGTTTATTTGTGAGAAAGTTACTTGCTTCCAATAATGATACTCAGTCCGGCGTGGAACAATGTATTGCCACGGAGAAATATAAGGATGTGTTATGTGCGGTGATGACTATGATTAGTGTTGATTTGGTATGGGGAACTATGCAAGATACTAATTTCTACATCAAGTGGTGTGGTAGGGTGATTGAAACCAAAATGATTAATAAGAAAAAATTATCATCTAAGGCAAGAATCTTACATCGGATTTTTTCATCTTTAAAGTTGATTCAGGATTCAACTTGTTTGGATCTTCCTAACATTAGAGAAGATTTTGAAATGAGTGATACTAACACGTCGAGTGGGTATGATGTTAATGGTGATAAGTTCGTTGGCGGAGGCTCCAATGATAAGGAACGTAGTAATAGCCAATCCAAGGGGAAAATTGACTTCATTGTTAACAGTGGTAGTACAGGTAGAGCCAATAATCTGAAAACCATTAAAGATACTTCGCCTCAGTTTGTTAATAAGAAATTGATCAATACGAAGAAAAATGATGAAAATTTCGCAACCGATGCGTTGTATGGGTTACCCAATTCTCTTATTTTATTATTCAGTGAGATTGTGCAACTATTAAGATCCAAGATTTATCATGAGGATACTTTTGGTCGTAAGCCCAAGAATTTCGATGAAAATGTGGTTATTTTACTTGATAAGCTTAATAATTGGACTCTTGATTGGAAATTATATGAAGATGAAGGTGACCAAGGTGACAAAAAATTCTTCAGCTCCATGCATAAAGTCACGTATCATCATATTCTCTCGTTTTATCATGCGTTAACAATCTACTTCAACCGATTAATACAAGGTCGATCCGCGAGGGAGATTCAAGATAAAGTTGAAAAAACTTTGCATCATCTAAACTCGATTCAAGAGCTAATCGTACAAGGAGAGGCGGCAATCATCCCCTTATTCTGGCAAGGTTTCATTGCCGGGTGTGAAGCGCTTTCACTCAATTTACAAATGGGATTCAAAAAATGGGGGGCCGATATTGCCCAATACTTGGGTAGTTATTGGGGTGCTCGACAAATTATGCTTGAAGTATGGCGTCGTAAGCGAATGAAAGAGTCTCGTGCTGACTGGGTCAGCGTGATCCAGGACTGGGAAATGAACTTGATGTTGAATTAGTTTTCCGGTCCATTGTGTACTATACTTGTATAAATAAATGACTAATAATAACCTATCGTAGTTCTTGTCCGCTAAAGAAGCCATGTTCATGTTCATATCCATGTTCATGATCATGCTCACAAACAAGGCTAGATGCTTCGGCATGTGAACAAAGCGCAGCCACGGCTCAGCACAAGCAGGGCGTTGAGCCTGGGTGTTCACCACGCTCATAGACCTGTAAGAGAATGCTCATGAAAGCTACAAGATACGAATAACTAAGAACCATGGTGCTGCCAAGGTCACCAGAGCAATGTCAGTCAAGCTCCTAATCCTCTCATAACCTACCGCCTTGTACCATAAGCCGAACGGGGAGCTATATCTCATGATGAGCTTAGCATTAACAAGGCGCCATTCTTCCACGTAAACAAATTAGAGTGAATCGCGTTGTTTTTCTTTTTGATTGAAGTATTTTCTATTTTTTTTTTTTCTTTTTCTTTATGCAAAAATAAAAAACGCGCCAATCGCGAAAATTTTGAGTTGATCTTGTTTACGTCTGTTTTTGTTATGTAAACAAGGCTTAAAGCGAGAGTTAAAAAAAAAAAAAAAAAAAAAAAAAAAAAAAAAAGGTTCTGGACCCGTTTTGCTTTGTTTGTTTGTTTTTTTTTTTTCGTTTTTGCGACCTTTGTCTTTGGATCAAGAGGAAAAATGAAATGGTGTCGTTTCTATAATAATGGATTTTGCATCTATTGGACAGAGCGTTCCTTTGTACCTCAATTCACATCCTTTCATTCTGGTGTCTTCACGTAATTTGTAAGTAAACGGTGGGTCTCCTTGACTACACGTCTGGGATGGAGTCAGATCGGCAAGTAAACAAACGAGAGAGAACCCTTTGTTTGTTGGAATATTTTCTTCAACTCAAAGGGGGTATTGGTTCCAGGGAGTGTTCGTACAGGGGGGGGTTGGAGGTTATTCTTGACTCGGCGGGGCATTATTTTGGATCTTGTTTTAATCTTACACGGTTCATGGAATGTAGTATGACTCGAAAACAAAATAAGAAACTGGGGCGATCCAATTAATTAATGCTGTTCCCCTGACATAATTGCATAGTTTAATTAGTGTTTCGGTAAATCAGGCCGACCGTGTAGTTACGCGTTTGCATCTTTTGATACAATTCAGAGGCTTCGATGGTGTTTCGTGATTCACCTCGAATCTGTTTCCTTTTGGTTTTCACCTCCTTTCTTACCGTCTCCTCTCGAAGGTCAAACGATATAAATATAGCTGAATTATTCCCAGTTTAGAAATGTTTTTTATGATTCTTTTTATCATCAACAAATCACTTATTTCCAACTACTAACACTCTTTTATATACTTCACAATGCAATACAAATACTTATCTGCTGCTTTAGTCGCTGCCTCTGTTGCCACTGCTCAATCTACCTTATACGACGTTGACACCGTTACTGAAAGTCACACCACCGATGTCACCATCACCTCTTGTTCTCACAATGCTTGTCACACCACTGTTCAACAAAACTCCCAAACCGTGGTCACCACCACTGTCAACGGTGTCTTAACTGAATACACCACCGTTTGTCCTGAAACTGAACAAGCTGAAGCTTCTGAAGCTCCTGTTGCTTCTACCCCAACCTCTGCTGCTCCTGTTGCTGAATCTGCCACTGCTGCTCAAGAAACCACCAGTGTTGTTACCACCACCGTTTCTGGTGTTGAAACCATTTACACCACCGTTTGTCCTCTCACTGAAGAAGCTACTGCTGCCACTTCTGAAGCTCCTGCCTCTGAAGCTGCTCCAGCTACCACTCCTTCTACCGTTGCTGCTGAATCCGAAGCTCCAGCTGCTTCTGAATCTTCCGAATCCGACATTTACGTTGATGTCACCACCACCCCAGTTGTTACTGCTTCTACCGGTGTTGAAGCTACTATCACTTCTCAAGCCACCTCTACTTCTTACTACGAATCTTCTTCTCCATCTCTTGCTGCTGAAGCTTCTAGTAGTAGTGCTAACTCCTCCTCCTTGGCTGGTGTTGCCAGTTACGAAGGTGCTGCTGCTGGTAACAACATCATGGTTGGTGCCGTTGGTTTTGCTGGTTTAGCTGCTGTCTTATTATAATGAATTCACCCAATTCATCACTCTTTAATGACACACCTTTAATGATCTAAACCCTCGTTTCCAAAATCCTTCTTCGCTATATTCCAATCCTGTTTACATATTCATCCCCAAACTATTTTTCGTTTCTTCTCATAGACCATTTTGGATTTTTTCATTCTCTATAAGTCAGATCGTTGATCCTTAAACTGTGACGTCTTATACGAGTTAATCCTTAATTACTCTGTTATTTGCTTTTTTCTGGTTATTCTTTTTTTCAGGAAGATTTTAATTTCTTTTTTTTATTATTTTGGCCCGGTTTATCAAGTCAACTTCTTTGAAAATTCGATTTCTATTTAGCTTTAGCTTTTATAATGTACATTAGTATTCTTAATAAAAAAAATTTGTATACTGTGTTTCAATTTTGTAAGCAGATAGTAGAGGAGCTAGTGTAAGCGTAGTTTGATCAATGCCCATCTGTATAGTGTAAATAGTTAATATACGTCCCAATATTTGTAGAGTAAATAGAACAACCACACAGACTATATAACACGATTGTCAGGTGTATAGATATCTAGTTTAAATAGTGAATGTACGAAGAGCGGTATATAGGTATATATTTTAAATAGTTAATATACGAAGAATATATAGGTATATAGTTTAAATAGTTAATATACGAAGAGCGGTATATAGGTATATAGTTTAAATAGTTAATATACGTTGAACGATATATAGGTATTTAGTATAAATAGATATTTCGTTTAAATAGGTATTTACTTTGAATAGTTAATATACGAAGAGCGGTATATAGGTATATAGTTATTTAGTAATATATTTCCACTTAAATTATTTACCTTAGATAGAAATATATAGTTATAGTTATATAGATATACACAAATGCATATTCATGAAACCTGCCATCGGGTCTTATTTCAATCTTGCAAAATACAAAATATTTAATTATCGTAACGTAAAATATATTATATACATAAAATCAGTCTATACAATTTAACAAATTAATCTTTGATTGGATTAACCACTACTCTAGAGTATGCAATTTCATCATCTTCCGATGAATGACTTTGAAAGATTGCTTGATCATTGTAGGCACCCACGTAATCCAGCTTACCCAAGAAAACGTTCCACCATCCATTGGCGTAAACAGTAAGGTATTCGAAACAAATACGAGGGAATTGAACGTAGCTTCGATAGATAAACCATAAAGCTTCGTTAACTTCAGCAATACCCGTCTTGAATTCATCCAAGACTGAACGAGTTGGCTTTTCTTTTTTATTCTTGATGACATCCTTAGGATTCTCGGACTTACTCAATGGAGATTGAGGCTGTTTTCTCTTGATGGAAGATGATTCTTTAGATGATTCTTTTTTAGATGATTGTTCATCAGTGCTGGGTTCTGAGGTTGCCAAGAATGGGAATTCAAAACCTTTACCCTTTTGAGGGGCTTCGAATTCACCTGGCTTAGCAATGCCTTTAGCCACGTCATCTAAATGTTGAGAGTATAAGTCTTTAAATTTATTAATGGCTTCAATGGATTTGGATAAGCGATCGAAAGTATTAAATAAAGCCACTAATTCGATTCTTCTAAATTTCAATATATCTTTATTTTTAGGATCTTCCAGTTCAAATAATATTTTCAATGCGGTACCATAACCAATGGTTTGTAATTTTCCCCACATTCTACATCTATCACAACCAACGCAATCCATGATGGCACTCACATTCTTGAATCTTGATCTGAATTCATTTTTCAAATCTGGAGAAACCAACTGAGGATTAAACAAGGTGGAGGTGTTGAATAAAATACTTTCTGATAATGATGGTAAGATGGATCCGAGTAATTCTTCATAATCAGAGTCAGTGTTTGACATTAATTTTTGTTGTTGTTTATCATCTCCTTCGCCCACCTGGATATAATGGGAGATTGAAAATAAATCATTGAGTTTAACAATAGATTGGGTGATCAAGGCATAGTTGAAATAAATGTTGGAAAGACGATCATTAAATTTGCCCACTCTTTCCATGAACACTTTCAAATCAGGGTAGAATTCACCGGTTGTGGGATCCAAATATTCATTTGACAAATGAACTGCAATCGAAGCATGCATACCTGAAATCAATCTATAGAATAAATTTTTCTCAATACATTGTTCTGGTTCATTATCATCTGCAGTCATTGACATGGGGTTAGTGTTGGGGAAACAATTTTCCGAGTAAATGGCTTTCCAAACGTCAAAAGACTGACTACCACCATAACCAGTAAATCTTTCTGGGTTATCAAGTAGATTGACATAAACACATTGATGATCGTCATCAATATGACAATAATCCAAGTCTTCACATGTTTGAGCAGAAGTTTCGATAGTTGAATCAGAACCCTGGGTAGAGTTAGCACGGTGAATTTCTCCCAACTTGGAAGGTTTTAAGTCATCATTGGTAACATCAGACCAGTTATACTGAGATGAAGGTAATATTTCCACTGCACAGTTTTCGGTGGCACAAAAATGTTGAGCATTCCAGAATTTACATTGTTTATCCAAGTCCAACTTGAAGTATTTGAAGAAAGGAGCGGTGACCAACTTGGTTAAGTAGGGTCTGATGAGTCTATTCATCTCATCGATGTAGGAAAAAGTGGTGTTACATGTTGGGGTGATGATTTGTGAACAAAAGTCTGGCGAGTCAAAGGGACTAAACTTATGAGCAAGTGATGATGATGAGCCCGGTTGGTCTGTACTACCGGCCACAATGAGCACGCAGAACGCCTGGAAACATATTATTATCGAGGACCAGAAGGCAAGCTTCATATTAGAAGGTATACTGGATGAAGTTCAGAAATGGCTTAGAGTGAAAACAAGAAAAAAAAAAACAACAAACAAAAAATTAGTGAAAAATGAAGGTGAAAAATCAACGAAGTGAAATTGGAGAAGCAGTGGCAACCAAACAAACAGCCAAACAAATAATGAAAAATGAGCAGTGCTTATGGATAATCTTAGCAAAAACGCTCTCTATAAGTATAGTTTTGTCTATTAGATATAAGTATATGTATCCCTATTTGTAGCAGTGGTTGATAAATTTTGCCAGCACATCATATCAATATCGGATCATTAGCATTTTTCTTTCTTTTTCTGTTAGTAATCATCCGACCACCCTTCTTCCTAACAAAAAAAAAAAAAAAAATAGAAAAAAAAAGAAAAAAGATACTGGAAAGTTCCGCCCCCAAGTACTGCACCCACACCAAATGGGTAGCTCCTGGAACGGAGCTGGCCTAATGAAGCTAGGATGTAGCTAGTGGCTACTGTGTTGGTTCTACGGTGTCTTTAACTATTGTAAGAGAGATATCAGGCAATAACCTTGGTAAGCAAGGCTTTCCTGAACTGGAAAGGACCGATGTCCCGGTTGTATTGTGGTACGGATGTTATTTTATATGGTTATTTTATTTGTATGTAACAATTAATATACAGAAGGAAAAGGGCTAGAGGATTAGTCAAATTTAATCTTCTTAGCGGTCTTGGTCATATCAACGTCTTTGAAGAAGGCACCGTAGGCAGAGTGAGTCTTCTTCTTGGTGTGACCCCCGAATTTCAATAAATCTTCAGGGACTGGTTGGTTGGCACCTCTTAAGATATTGATTAACCCACCACTTAAATGTTTTTCATGTTCGGTGAATAAAGTATGGGCAGTACCGTATTGACCAGCTCTACCGGTTCTCCCGATTCTATGGACGTAATCTTCGACGGTTAAGGGGAAAGTCAAGTTAATGACAACTTTAACGTTAGGAATATCCAACCCTCTAGCAGCAACATCGGTGGCCAATAATAAGTTTGATTCACCTTTTTTGAAAGCAGTAAGAGCTTGGGTTCTTTGTTGTTGAGATAAATCACCATGAATGGCAGCCACGTTAAGACCATTTCTATGAAGTAAGTTTTCGATTCTACCGGCTTCCTTCTTATATAAGGCGAAAATTAAAACTTTATCATTTTTAGAAGCACCCGATTGGTATTTTCTTAATAATTGTAATAATTTTTTTTCTTTATCATAAGGTTCGATAACTTCGACCACCTGGGTAATTCTTTTATTGGCAGCCAATTCATCACGATCCCCAATGCTAACCTTGATTGGAGAATTCATGAAATTACTGGCCAAATCTCTCACTTCTTTTGGCCAAGTGGCAGTAAACATAAGAGTTTGTCTTTGCAGTTTATCTGGAGTAGATCCAATGATTTTTTTGATATCTTCTTCAAATCCTTTTTCTAACATTCTATCGGCTTCATCCAAAACCAAGTAATCAATTGATGATAAATCAACAGAACCATCATTTAATAAATCCACCAATCTACCGGGAGTAGCCACGGCAACGTTAGCATGGCGTAATTTTTTAATTTGATCATCTTTAGAGACACCACCGTAGATGGCAACACAATTAATATCAGTGTTAGCGGTTAATTCAACTAAATTATCATAAATTTGTAAAGCCAATTCACGAGTTGGAGAAATACATAAAACTTTCAAACCCTTTTTATTCAAAGTAAGAATATTGTTGATGGCAGGAACACCAAATGCAAAGGTTTTACCAGACCCGGTTTCAGCAACACCAATAACGTCTTTATTACTTAATAAGAATGGCCATGAAACGGATTGAATTGGGGTTGGTTTGGGGAATTTCTTGATGATACTGGCAATTTTAGAGTCCAAGTCGATCTGATCAAAAGACAATAAAGGTCTTAAGTTTAATGAATGTGGATCTTCAATGGTTACCTCATTAGTAGATAAGAAAGATTGAATTTCTGATTCTGGAATGTTGGATAAAGTGGTTGATTGAGTGTAACCGGCAGAAGAGGTGGCTGGACCGGTGGGCACTTGAGCAATATCGAGTTTCTTTTCCTTTTTATCCTTCTTTTCCTTCTTGTCCTTCTTTTCTTTCTTTTCTTTCTTTTCCTTCTTTTCTTTCTTTTCTTTCTTTTCCTTCTTTTCTTTCTTTTCCTTTTTCTCTATCTTGGATTTTTTGGAAGTGACATCTTCAGCATCTTCATGCTTTCTCTTCTTATCTTTATGATCTTTACTCATTGTGTGGTTATTGATTATTATGTTAGGATCAGTATAGTGATTAATTTTCTTTTAAATTTTTCAACTGCGATGGGCTTTTTTTTCTTTTTTTTTTTTTTTTCGTCTGCTCGATGGGCTGTCGCATTTATTTTTTTACCATAAAATCGAGCTACTGCAAATTGTTCAAACCATACTAAGAGAAGGCAATTCTACATCTATCAAAGTGTTATATAGAAGCTAGAATGTGTGAATTAGGGTGTAAATTGCTGTGAAAGCTAGTGGCATACAATTAACACTCAGTTGTTTCAAAACGTACATTTACCAAACAGTCTTACTTTGTAGTGAGTTGTCCTATCGTAGTCTTACTTCGTGACGAAGTGTCCTATCCTAGTCTTATCTTGTGACGAAGTGTCCTATCCTAGTCTTATCTTGTGACGAAGTGTCCTATCGTAGTCTAATCTCGCAACGGATGAGTCGAGATCATTCTTATCCAGTTTCTCCAGTAAGTTGGTTTTTTTTCATTTCACCTAATTATGTAGAGTTTAATTCAAAATTCCCAGAATATTCCATATCACTCAGCAAATGTGCCATGACTTTATCTACATTACATAAGCTACAGCCATACTCAGAGGTAAAAAGCACGTTCTCTATTATAATTAGTCAATGAAATAATTCCTATTCTGGTTGAAGCCTGTAAGGAAGGTCACTCTATTGGAATGGAGAGACCCCCTGCTGCTGCAGAAGGCAAATTTCAGCACAATAACTATCATACTATCACTAATCTTCATATAGGGTGCACTCTCAGCTCGCCGCTGTGCCATATTGATTAATTTGCATTGGAATTTTGTTGAAATGGGCGAAAATGGTCGGGTGGAGCCAAAATAATATTCAACTACACAAAACACTATATTCATTCATGTATAAAATCCTCCGATATAGTGTAACGGCTAGCACGGTTCGCTTTCACCGAGCAAACCCGGGTTCGACTCCCGGTATCGGAATTTTCTTTTTACACCTCTTTTTTTGTGGACCGGTATCTCCCTTAGCCCATCCACTCCGAGCAGAAGCAATTCCGCATCTCATTGTGTTCTTTTTGGGGATTAACCCCACCTACTTCTATTGATCTCCATGTGGCCACCCATTGAGTCAGCCTCAATACACATGGGCACGATATGGAGCTTTAAAAAATTCATGATGTAATTTTGTTAGTCATTGACATTGGCTAAGTTGCTAATTAAAGATCGGAAGTTTAAGGAATTGCCTTGCCCCGTGTTTTATTATTTCTTTTAGTGAGAATTGTTTACATTTTTGTGTACCGAATGGTATTTTTTAATTTTCCTGTTCTTTTTTTTTTTGTTTTGTATGAGCAATTGCGAATTTATGATAACCTCGAGGATCAATGCGGATGACTACTATAATCACTATAACTACATTAGTAACTACATCAGTAACTACATTAGTTTAACCATTAGTGTATAATTGTATTGATAAATAGGGAACTAGTTTATTTCTTCTTTGATTTCGATTTATCAGATTGTTTGTATTGCTTATTCTTTTTGAAATAATTATTAGTTTTAAATTTTTCTGCCGGAATATGATCATCATCCTGCAATGAGTCATCTTCGACATCAACAGCCAACACTTGGTACTGGTTGTTGTTGATTCTTTCCTTCTGAGGCTTGCTCATACGAGGAACAAGGGGTGATTGAGGTTTTGCCTTGGATAATGCTGCCACTTCAGCATAAGACAATTTCTTATAGGTGATATCAATGAACTCATCATCATTAGTGGTGGTTTCTGTAGCTGATGTCTCATTCATTGAAATGTTATACAAGGTGGACTTGGTATTGGGATCCTTGAATGTAAATGACTTTGGTATGGCGGGCTGTTCGGTAGCATTGGTACTAGCATTGGCTTTCTTGGAGAATAAACTTGGGAAAAGAGACCAGGAGCTTTTAAACATAGTAGATGAGTAGGTGGCAAGTGCTGATTGTGTTTGTGGTTAACAAAGACAATTCAAGTCAAGATCGAGAACGAATGGGCAATTGATAAGGGACAAGATCAATTGTGGAAGAAGAAGAACAAATTATAAGAAAAAGAAAACAAACAACTATATATATATATATATATATATTTAAATAAAACAAAAAACAACAACAAATAAAGCTGGGGTCTATACTAGATTGTATACTGATAACCTGATTACGTAGAAATCCCCCCCATAGTTTATCTCTTATCAAAAAAATACCCTACGTGGTGAATGAAACCCGCGCTTTCTCTATCGTACTGTATAAAAACCTAGGGAACTCTTGCCCTGCACACAATTCCCGTGACCCGTTCACTCTTCAGTCAAAACCCACGGTTTGAAATGAGATTCGATGAACGTGCAATTCAATGTCAGTCATGTCGCGTCATGTAGGACCATATGAAGTCAGTTTGAGTCATTGCTTGCTACACGACACGTTGATATTGTTCTATTGTGGACTGCTTGTTTCAGAATTGGTACTTGTCTGAGACTGTGGCAGAGCAATGGGGGGTGTATGGATGCCCTCCAATAATACACCCATACACCATCATTGGATTATCTGCAGGATGTTTTTGTCACCGACATTGAGACATCACAATATCATTATATCAGAAATGTTATACTCATATATCAGAAATACTATACTCAGGTCGTATTCATACATCAGAACCATATCAGACTCGTACCAGTATACATAGCACCGATGGAAGGTTGGGGCGAAGTATGTTTGACAGCACTCTCTTTTTGTATTAATGATGCACCATACTAACCAATATCTAGGTATCTCGAATAGCGTTAAACGCTCACGACAAACCGATTCCAAATAATCCATTATCTTCCCTCACATCAAGTCCTCTTGGGGGTTCTACCAGTAATCATATATCCTCACCAGCCAGTTCGGCGGCAGCAGCGGCAGCCCCGTCATCTGCGTCTGGCTCGTCGGCCTCGTCTGCACTTGCATCACCTCAAATAACTTCTCTTGTGTTCGATAATACAACCAATTTACTATGGTGTGGTGATTCAACCGGGTATACTCGTTCATTTACTCTGCAATCATCTCTTCATAACTCGTATAACCCAACCATCCCGCAACTTCAATTGGCTCCCTATACAAAATTCAAGGCTTCGATTGGTAATCCCATCATTCAAAATTTAAATCATCAACGAGGTATCTTATCGTTATCCAATAATTGTATCAACTTTAATAATCGTCGAGGCTTGTCTCAATTTTCATTAACCAGTGACTCTTTCAAAGAAAATGGCTCCTATTTCAAAAATTTATCCTGTATCACGTTTAATTTCCACAGTAATAATGACGTGGTCATTGGGGGACAACAGTCACTTACAAAATTAAGTTTACTCAAACCAAACGCAATCGAAGTGTTTAACCATCCGGGGAATTTATCCTTCATCAACAATCTGTATAAATTTTTAACTCTTGGGAAATCAAATGGTTCAATTGAAATCTTTGATCCTTTATCCAATAAAATCGCCAAAACTTTCCACGGTCATAACGGATTATTATCTGATTTGGATGTGCTGGGTCACTATATTGCCACTTGTGGTTATTCATTAAGACCTCGTCGATCCCTGAATAATTCAACCTCAATAAATTCAAATGATTATATGGTTGACCCCTTGGTTAATATTTATGATCTTCGTATGATGAGACCATTACCCCCGATCCCATTCCCTGCCGGGGCTTCGTTTGTTCGTTTCCATCCCAAATTACCCAATATCATCATTATTTCTTCTACTTCGGGCCAATTACAATTTGTCGATATTTATGATCAGCTGAATGTCTATTTATATCAAGCCAATTTAACCAACCCAGCTAATCATAATCATCGTCATCCTCGTGGTTCGTTGGCAGCCGCCGTGTCTCAACAATCGTCCACCTCTTATTTGGCTAATTTGGATATCAGTGATAATGGTGAATATCTTTGTTTCAGTGATGGGTTTGCCAATGTTCATGTTTGGTCAATGCTTAACAACCCCAATAAAAATTTCCTCAACTTCCCCGCCTCCTTGGATCAACCCGATATAGTAATGCAACCACCTTCCCTTAATCCACTCCCCATTGACTCCCCAGTACCCCTTAATTCGGTTGGGATGCCCTATTATAAAGAGTTCTTATTATCAAATCTCAATAATGATTTGGTATTTGAAAAAGAATTGGCTAAATTACCCCTGAAAATTGATCCAACTTTACTTGAAATTAGTGAAAAAGTGGCAATTGAGCCAAATCATCCGCATCATCCTCATCAGCCAATTCATATTCCTAAATTCATCGCATTTGATAAACAAAAATACGGCTTAAATGGTCCCAGAAATACTTATAGCAAATTCGAAAGTTTGAGAAATTCAAAATTAACCAACGGGGGGAAAAAGACAACCACCCAAAATTTATTACCCAAATTCTTAAGTGAACGGGGCCCCACCTCATCTCCAACTCCTTCATTAGTCAACCTTAATTCTCAAAGCGCTTTAAGCAAAACAATGTCAAATACTTCAAATATCGACTTCACTCCTCCAAGAACTGCCGATTCTGATCAAATGGAAGAATTGGATACTAGTATTTTCCAATATAAAATTGATCACTCAAATAAATCAAATCGAGTACCCAATGCTTATTCCAAATTACAAATTCAGTATTCCAAATTCGGGGTTCAGGATTTTGATTTTGATTTTTATAATAAAACTCTCACCACTGATGAGCCAATCCCGCCGGAAGAAAAGTACTGTGGGTTGGAGAATAACGTCGATAACTCGTACATCAACTCATTAATTCAATTATATCGCTTTTGTCCCATTTTCTATAATACTGTGATAACAAACTTATTCCCAGAATATTTACCTAATGACTTAAGTACAATTATCACCAACAAAAACCCACAAGGTCTGTCAATACTAAATGAGTTGGGTTATCTATTTGATATGATGTATAAAAGTCATGGTGAAAATGTCAAAATTTCCAATTTCACCCAGGTGTTAAATCAAAATAAATTGGCTCACAATGAACACCTACTTAACTTTGACGAAGCAAGATGTTTAAATGGGTACGATTTACAGCTATTAATTATTAAATTTAACAAGTTTTTAATTGATACTTTGTGTCATGATCAATTGAATCAATTTTCCTTTGTTAAAGACTACGAGTTTGATTCCAGCTTCGAAAAAATTGGAAATTTGTTTAATATTGTATTTGAATTGGAAGTCAGATCAAATGGATGTGAATCTTATGATAAACAATTAATCAATCACTTAACCATTGATTTAATCAATCCTCCTCAAAACGTGTTAAATAAAATGAATAATAATTCGGGTGGTAATGGTGGAATTTTCGCCAAAAGAAATCATAATCTTATCACGTATTTGGAATATACCATTAATCAAACCAAAATCATTCCTTGCAATAATCATCATTATGGTAATAATCAAATGGCCCACTCTCTTGAAATTAAACAAACTTTGGTACAATTGCCTCCTGTTTTACTGATCAACTTACCTTTCAATAACCAAGAGTATCAATTAATCAAAGGGTTTAAGAAATGGTTGGTGCCTGAATTTTACGTGGTTAAGAATCCTGTCAATAAAAAGATAACTTTCAAACCAGTTATCACTCAATTTAATCAAGAAGCCAGTAAATATGAATTATTGGGTTACGTATGTGAAATCAATCATGATTTAGATTCAACCAAGGGTGAGCATAATCTTATCAGTTATGTTAAGATCAAATCCTCATCCAATTCATATATCACTAAAGATCAATGGTTTTTATTCAATGATTTCTTGGTTATGCCCATCAACGAAGAAGAAGTGTTCAACATTAATTTCAATTGGAAAAAACCGACCATCCTTTGTTATCATAATGTTGATCACCCATTAAATCAGACTTTCAACTATTTGAATTCTTCAATCGTAGAAAGATTGAAAATCAATGATTCAATCTTATACCGCGATCACTTTGCCTGCGGGTTCCGAGAATCCTATAAACGGGAGTATAAACTTCTTACCAAGGATGAGGCTCCTTCAGCCGGTACTCTCATTTCCATTGATGCCGAGTTTGTCACGTTGAAACCGGAAGAATTGGAAGTCAGTTATGATGGATTCAAGAACTTGGTCAAACCAAAATTGCTCTCATTGGCTCGTATTTCGGTCATTAGAGGTAATAATGGTGCTGAACAAGGTGTTCCATTCATTGATGATTACATTTTACATACATGCCCCATTTATGATTATTTGACCAATTTTTCCGGTATTGAACCCGGTGACTTGGACCCCATCAATTCTGAAAAAAATTTGGTAACTTTGCAGACAGCTTACAGAAAATTATGGTTACTATTGAATTTAGGATGTGTTTTCGTGGGCCATGGATTGAAAAATGATTTCAGAACCATCAACTTGAAAGTACCCCAAAATCAAATTAGAGATACTGTTGACTACTACTATTTACCTGATTTCAAACGTAAATTAAGTTTGAAATTCTTAGCGTACGTTCTTTTGAGAGAAAAAGTACAAACTGGTAATCACGATTCGATTGAAGATGCCTATACCGCCTTATTACTATATAAGAAGTATCTTGAATTGAATGCAATAGGAGAATTCGAATCTACTTTAGATCGAATTTTCATCGAAGGTCAACAATTAAGATTCAAAGTACCTGAAAATTGATGGCTCTTCTACCTTCCTTTTACATATCTGTACATTAGTCTCTTAGTCCTTAATAGACAATACCTAGAACATTGTGCCATTCAGTAGACCCAGACTGATCGAATTCAGAATGGAAACAAACAATTGTGTAGACTTTTCAACATAAATTGCGAGAAATGATCGAAAAAAGAAAATTAAACGAAACACAACCTATTTTTGAGCCTTTAATCTCACAAGAAAGAACAATCCTATTATTAATACAATCTCCACAATAGAGTTTGCCCTTAAATTCAACCTGGTGTGGATGTATCATGGGAAACCAACCCAGAGTCATCATTTAGCATTAATCATCATCGTGGTGTTCATTCGCTTAACCCCATATTAGATTCTTGTGAGACAAGCTACTTTTGTGTCTCTCTTTCTCTCTCCAGTTCTTTTTTCTTTCTTTTTTTTTTTTTCTGTTATTTTTCTTTTTCTGCCTGAAAAAAGTTTAGAATAGTAACTCCTTTAACTGAAACATATACGAGGTTATACTCATTTGTCAACAGGTCACGACATAAAAACTTGAATTCAATAGGAATAACTGACAAAAGGGGAAAGGGCACAAATTTCTTTACATCTTGCGCCTATCATTAACGTTATTACATCACCTATAGATTGATAGAGTAAAATATCTTGTTATGCCCTCTCATACCGTTGATAAGAACCTACCAATAGATGAGCCAAGTGAAGCACACTCGGGCAATCTGACTCCTGTCAAGAATCATCATCAACGGCAGAATGAGATACAACAACAGCCGCTTAATGAAGTTGAACCTGAACGAGATTTCGATACAAGCAATTCACACGAGTTAGGGTCAGTACATGAACTTCCGCCCAACTCCGCTCAAGCAACTGGCAATTCTCAAAATCCCGGAGACTCGAGGACTCCATCTAACGTAAGAAAATCAGTTCTGGATAATACTAATAACAGCAGTATTCTGCTTCAGCACGATCGTGGGGTCAATAACGAACCTTTAAGTGAGCAAGGTCCCCACACTCATTTACAAAAATTAAATGCTAGTACGGTTTCAAATAATTCGAACACTTCGAATGCATCAAACACATCCACTACCTCCGTCACTTCATTGAATCAACGTCATTCATCAAATTCCCAAAACCCTCATCATGCCCATCATCACCAGCCTAAAAAGTCGCAACATTCATATACTAAGTTGAAAAGTCATAATCGTTCAGCATCTCATAATAAATTAACGATGAATAGCAATAAGCTATCATCTTCTAACCCTGGGGCTGCCAATCGTCCAAACTTGAATAGGTCCAAATCTACCGATGGTTTAATCAAATCATCTCACCGTAATACAGCATTAAAGAGAAACAATAGATCCTTAACCAAGCTTACTGCATTACAGCCATTGACCAGAACAATATCTAATCAATCCATAAAATCCTCATTAAGGCCATTGACCAAGACATTGCTGAATCAATCAATTAAATCAAATAAATCAAATACTTCTTTGAAAGGTTTAGCAGGTGGCAATAACAATTTAGTACAATTAAGTGGATTGAAAACCAGTGGACGTAAAGGAAAAGCCATTTTGAAATTTAACGATGACTTTAAAGATGATGAATATGAAGAAGAATTGAGTGAAGATTCAGAGGATGAATCTCGACAATCTAGACCCAACGCAGCACTTGCCAATTTTACTCAGCAACAGTTACAACAGTTACAGCAATTACAACAACAAGCCCAAAATAATAATCAGAATATTGTTGGGATTGACATGAACAATTTGACGGTGGCTCCAGCTCCTCAGATACACCTGGAACCCAATTTACCTGCCAATACAGAGTCAGCTCAGAATAATGTACAACCAGACCCTTTTAAGGAAATCGCCAATCATACTAAGAGTGATTCGGAAGTTATAACTGCAGCTAAAGTGAAGGAGGCGTCTGAAGAATTACAATCAAATACCAAACCGGGAACTACCGCCACTGACAATAAAGGAAATGGACAAAATGATCAGATACCAACCTCGGCTCAAAGCTCAAGTGATGATTTGACCTCGAATAATTTATACGGTGGATCACTATTATTATCTCAGTCAACCGGGTTAACTAAGAAGATTGATCCAAAGGCTGGTGGTCCTAGTCATGTGTACACTACGGCTCTTAATAATGGTTCGATTCCAGTTCCCAGACAGGCTCAAGATGAATCGCTTGGGTCGGGTAATTCAGAATCCATAAGTGGTATTTCGTTCAAAGCAAATCCCATAGATAAGTCCAATAATAAAATTGCAGAACCGGTAATCACCAATAAAACAGTGGCACCTGCTAACTCGTATCAGCCAAATCAAAGCATCTTCAATAATTTACAAAGAACAAATTCACAATATGTATCTTCCAAAAAACCCCAACAATTTAACAACGGCACTAATAATTTCGCAGACTTCTTGAATCATGGCAATAGCTCGAATAATACTGGTAATCATAATCAATTCCAAGGAGGCTCGGGTATGGAACCATCCTCTCATGGTACAAGAACCCAACAAAGATTATGGTTACAGAGAGAAAACTCATTGATGGATATGTCTAACCTGGATTCGTATAAAATGTCCACTTTATCCAATATTTCTTTGAATAAGTTGATGATTAATCAGTATAATAGCTCTACTAATGTCAGGGACTATCCTACTCCTGGGTCAATCCCGGGTATCAATGGTAGTTCTGGAAGTAATATGGGGACTCCAGTGACTCCTACAGCCAACTCAGTTGATCCTAATTCAAGCATGAACAATATAAGCGGGTTGCTTTGGATGGCTCAAAATAGACACCAAAATCCAATTCAGTCAAGAACTGAATTCGAGAGACTTAATCGAGAGTATCTTAACGTTAGAAGACACTTGAATCCTGTGGCAGAAACTTTGACTAGAGTTGATGAGATATTATCTCATAAGAAAGGTATTGATCCTCCTAAGAGAAATCTGAAGAAAACAGCAGCAGCTACTCTTTCCACGATTTCACTTCATGGTAGCCTGACTAATGTCAATACATTCCGAGAGTTCTCTCCATTGTATCAAGAGAAGGAGAGCGAGGTTGCTAAAACAATTGATACGCTCTGGAATGAAGCATTGATAGAAAACTCATCTTCTAGTAACTCTTTGAGATTGGCCAACCAGCAAAGAGGTCAACAGCAGCATCAACAACAGCAACAACAAATACAGCAGATGCAACAACAACGGGACTCTCAGCATCTCCAGCATCATCCCCATGATCCCAGGCATCAAGCTCAAACGGGTAATTCTTACGGCAACGTCCGTACGCAACAACCCACAACCAGGAAGTTGGCTGCCCAAGCGGCTGCTCAACAGAAACAGCAACAATTACGTGGTGCTCTAGAATAACTGGAGGTTTAACGAAGCAACGATTACTACCAGAGTCTTTTTTTTCTTTTTTTTTTTTTCTATTTTTTTTGTCTTCTTTTACAAAGTCAACCGTCTACAATATAGATGAAGATAGTATGATCTAAGATCTGATGTAGATTATATTGTATTTACAAGATATAAATATGTAGTATTATACATGGGAGTGTTTTTCTCTATGGGATATTGATGACTGGCAAAATAATCCCGGCAGGAATAAGCCTTCAGGGTTGAATAGGATATGCTAGGAGACTTAGAAGGTGCTCATAAGTCACTGGGAATCTATCCTTGTCTTTGTTTGTGTTTATTGTTTTTCTTGCAGTAGACATAGACTCTACCCTTTCTTCTGACCATGTAGCAGTCTTTACAGAACTTCTTCACGGAGGTCCTGACTTTGAATGTTCTTATAGGAGTGACAAGGGCCGATGCAGAGGTAAGTAATGGAGTGGTTATTCTTGGGGTGACGTTCAATAAGCTGTGCTTCATAAGAGCAGTGGGAGCGATGGTGGCTCTTCTCAACATCGACGTTATCGCAAACATTATGTGGTCAGGGCAGTGCTACTCGTGTACGCTGAGTCTGGTCAATGATTCAAGGTAATTTTCACTTGTACGATTATGATGATAATATTGGAGGGTGAAAAAAAAAATCAAAAAATCAAAAAAAAAAAAAAAAAAAAAAAAAAAAAAAAAAAAAAAGAAAAAAAGTACTGTGCCAGTCGCTTACATAATCTTCCAGAAATTCTGTGTTTTGAAAAATTGGAAAAGCTGGGAACAAAGAAAAAAAGTGAGCGCCAAAGGAAACTGAGAGGAAAAAATCAACACGTAAGATCAAATCAGAAGGTTTATCAACAACTTTCATCACGATTACGTTTGTGAATTACATCTGTGTTGGACGGCCCCCCATTCATCAATTTCATATAATTTGTTAGTGGCAATTACAGATAATGTCCACTCTGACCTATAAAAAGCTGGATGCTTATGCCACATCCTCGTCTGGTTTACCAGACAAGATGTCGGTGTTCCAAGAATGTTTACAACAATTCAATGCTTCTCCAGTAAATGCCAAAAAATGTCGTCAATTGTTGGCTAAGTTGTTGAGATTGATCTACAGCGGTGAAGAATTTCCTTCTCAGGAATCAACCACCTTGTTTTTCTCCATTTCCAAGTTGTTTCAACATAAAGATCTGTCCTTAAGACAATTGGTTTATTTGACTATTAAAGAATTATCTGCCACTTCACAAGATATTTTGATGGTTACTTCTTCTATCATGAAAGATATACAAAGTGGTGATCTCATTTACAAACCTAATGCCATCAGAACTTTATCTAAAGTGTTGGATCCTTCCACTGTGTCTGCCTCAGAAAGATTGTTCAAGAATTGTCTCGTTGACAAGAATCCAATTGTTTCTTCTGCTGCCTTGATTTCCACCTATAACTTATTACCTATTGCCAAGGATGTTGTTAAAAGATTCACCAATGAAACTTTGGAAACGATTCAATCTTATAAACAATTCCCTTCCAACCAATTCCAATTACACGAATATTACGGTAATTCCACCACAAATTTACCATCCACCTCCTACATGTATCAATACCATGCTTTGGGCTTATTGTACCACTTAAGAAACCACGATAAGATGGCCTTGATGAAATTGATTACTTCTTTATCTGAAGGTTCTTCTTTGAAAAATTCTTTATCAATTATTCAATTAATCAGATACATTAACAAGATATTACTCGATGATGAATCCTTAATCTCACATTTGTACCCAATCTTGGCTGGATTCTTAAAACACAAGTCAGATATGGTTGAATTAGAAGCAAGTAAAACTTTAATTGGTTTACAACACTTGATCAAAGATGATGAGTTCATGAACATTATCACTGCTCTTCAAAAATTATTAGGTGTTCCAAGAACTGCCACCAGATTTGCTGCCATCAGATTAATTAATAAGATTTCAATTAAACATCCAGAAAAAATCATGGTGGTTAATTTGGAATTAGAAAATTTGATTAATGATTCCAATAGATCCATTTCTACTTTGGCCATCACTACTTTATTGAAAACCATGGGTGCTGGTACTATTGAATCCAGCACTGGTGGTGAAAATGTCGATAGATTAATTGCCAAGATGACCTCTTTGATGGATGAAATAACAGAAGATTTCAAGATTGTCATTATAGAAGCCATTGAAAACTTGGCCTTGAAATTTCCTTCCAAACATAAGAAATTAGTATCATTTTTAACTGACTTGTTGAGAGATGATGGTTCATTACAATTAAAATCTAGCATTGTTGATGCCTTATTTGATTTGATCAGATTCTTACCTGATGAAAGTGCCAAACAATTGATCTTGATGAATTTGTGTGAGTTCATTGAAGATTGTGAATTTACCGAATTATCTGTTCGTATATTACACTTGTTAGGTGATGAAGGTCCAAATACCACTAACCCATCATATTATATCAGACACATCTATAACAGATTGGTGTTGGAAAACTCCATTGTCAGATCATCCGCTGTTATTGCGTTGGCTAAATTTGCCGTTGTTTGTGGTGGTGAAGTTTCTAAAAACATCAAGATTCTCTTAGGAAGATGTTTGAACGATGTAGATGATGAAGTTAGAGATCGTGCTGCTTTATCATTAAAGTTAATTGAAAAAGATGCTAAGAACTTGGTTGTTACCGAATCCAAGTTTGATTTATCAGCTTTGGAAAACAAATTGACCCACTATTTAAATGATGAAGCCAATTTTTCTACTAAGTTTGATATTAGTGAAATTCCTATAATTTCTAATGATGAATTGAAATCTTTAGAATACAATCAAAAAATTCATAAATTGGAAGCTGCTGCTGCTGTCAGTGCTTCTGACGATTCCGCTGAAACCAGCAAAGATTCTAAGGCTAAGGGTGACTCTTCTAAATCTGGTGGTGACGCTAGTGCCAATGATTTATTGAGACAACAACAATATGCACAAGAATTATCAGCTATTCCCGAATTTGCCGATTACGGAAAATTATCCAAATCTACCATCACTCCTATATACCTTACCGATAAAGAAAATGAATTCGTGGTCACTGTCGTTAAACACTTTTTCATCGAAAGTCAGAAATTGGTCTTACAGTATGATATCACCAATACCTTAAGTCATTTACTTTTACAAGATGTATCCGTTATTGCTCAATCCGATAATGAGTTATATCAAGAAGACTTTATTATTCCATTAAGCGAATTGAAACCAAACGAATCAGGTACTGTTTTCGTATCATTTTCAACCCCAAGCATCGATGATGAAGAATTATTGGCTGCATTCGGTAACACTTTGTCATACACCAATAAGGAAACCATCGACGAAGAAGGTAATGTTGATCCAAATGACGAAGGCTGGTCCGATGAATATCAAATCGAAGATTTGGAAGTCACTCCTGGTGATTTCATTATCCCACTATACAACTCCAACTTCACTGCTATCTTTGACCAATTACCTAATGACCAAAGTACCGTTGTTACTGTTGCTGGTGTCAAAACTTTGGAAAATGCCGTCAGTAAATTATCCAAGAACTTGAATGCTTTAGCCTTGGATGGTTCTGATTATGTCCCAAGTGATTCTACTTCTCATGTTTTGAAATTATTGGGTAAAGACTTATGGGGTGGTAAAGTTGGTGTCTTGGTTAGATTGGCCCTTACTGGAGGTAAGGTTGTTGCCAAGTTACAAGTGAAGGCTGACACTGAAGGTATTACCAATGTTGTTGTTGGTGGTGCCGCCTAAAATAAAAAATAGAATAAATTATATTTTGAAACAAAAAATAAAAATAAAGAGAAAAAAAAATAAAAACAATAAATAAATACGCAGCATCTGTAAATGCCTTTCCTTCTTCTTGTTTAGTTATATCGCTTGATTTATAATTATTTCATTTGTACTTTTTTAGTTATTTTGCTTTTCCTTCTTTTATACGCTTGCGCAATAACATGTTTTGTTGTATTCTTACTTAGTCTAGATATTATAGATATACATATATAAATTTTGTTGGAAAAACCAATACTATCACCAAGTTTTAGGACCAAATTTTTCACCCTCTTTCAAGTGATAGAAAGGAACTGACTTATAATCCTTAGTGTTTTCATAAACGGTGTTTCCCCACCAATTCAATTTACCACCGGGGTAGGTGATACAGAGGAAGATAATCACGGCACAAATGGCCACTCCACAATCAATAGCTGCTGAAATAACATAGGTGTATTTCAAATGGAAATTGGGGTAATATTTCTTAATCCAAAAATTGAAACTAAAGCAGGTGAAAAAATACAAACTGTAATTGAAGATGGTGGATGGAGGAATATTACCAGAACCAGTGAAGAACGTTGGAGCATTAATTTTACCGTACCATTTCTTCGGATTTTTCTTGTAAAGATAGTACGTGATGAATGGTATTATGGCTCCGATGAGGAAGAAGTAAAGGATAGCATTATACCTTTTACCAATACTGAATAACTCTTCCACCAATGAAAATGAAATACTGGCAAAGTAAATCACTCTAGCACCAGGACAAGAGAATTCAGTACCTGCAACACAAATATTGTTAACGTGAAATCTCATCCATTGCTGAACTCCCACATTAACCAAACCAGCTAACACCACACCATATATTTGATAGAAAAACAAGAGACGAGGAGGAACCTTCATGTAGATGGCCAATTTTTGATCACGAGAGACATCCAAGCCAAATCTCATAGTGATAAAAAGGTATAATTTGATCAACATATTAGCAAAAGGATTCAATGGGAATACGTAACCTGCAATTAACTCACTAATGACGTTCAAACCAACATGTTGGTTGGTGATACCTTCCAAGAGTCCTTGAGGAATAAAAGTAACAAGGGCAATTACCACTGCCAATACTAACCCCCAAGCAGGCATCTGACTATATTGAGGGTAGCCTGAAACCGTGGCAAAGGCAAGGCCTAATGAAATGAGGAAAATCAATAAAGACCACCATTGAGGTACTTGTTTGAAATGTTTCTTGTATAGACGAACGTGAATATCTTCACCGGCATGGTTTGATTTTTTAAACCGTTGAACAATGCTTTTACCGTTGTATAATGCGGTGTGAACAAAAATGGCTGAGATGGCTGCAAAATTCAATGCGTACGATAAAAGATAAGAGTATGGAATGAAAAGGGGTGAATATTCTCTGTACTTAGCTTTGCTAATTCGATGATCAGGATTCAAGATTTTCGACACATTGTATGATTGTTGAGTGTTATCATAAGTACTAGAGCTGATCAAAGGCATGTACTTAGCATACCAGGTATTGGTATAGTATAAACAAGGTAAAACAATGATGAAGAAGATAAACACGGAAGCATAAGTGTTTGCTGCCACAAAGAATGGGGTTGCCAATGGAGACACACCAAGAGCTTGGGTGATTTGGGTCCAGTCAAAAGTTATGGGGATAAGACCCAAGCCTGAGCTGGTTCCAAACACTTGATTAATGACGGTATCATTTGGAACGATCCAACATACCCAGTTAAAGTAGGATAAACTCTTGAAGAGGAATCCAGGTACAAAATAAAACACAAACGAACCAATCAATACCACCAAGAACATTTTATAACGAGACCAATTGATTTTTTTGGGTACAATATTTTCGGCTAACTTTGAGTTACGCATGGTGGTGAAGACGGTGGCGGTAACCAATGTCTGGGGCCAAATCATATGATGGTCCTCCACGATCCAAATGCGAGTAGCATACGAGGCACCGAACCCCAATAGTTGGGACGAGAGCACCATTAATATTTGATAACCAACCGACAAATCCTGGTGGTAGAAGTTGGTTTGAGCGAGAAGAATGTTCATGGCATAACTTGACAGCGACGTCAATGAAAGAATAATCACCACCAATGCATGTTCTTGTACCGAGAATTTTCCTGGATTTAAATTGAAAAAAGGAGCATATTTGAAACGAACATCTGGTAACCGTTCCAATGCCAACCCAATGGGGTATACGATGATCAACCCCACCACATAACTAATGGTTAAGGAAGGATATCTTAATGCAAAAAACTGATTCACCCCGGCGAAGACAATGGTGAATATAGTCACAAGTGTGAAAGCACGCCAGTGGAAAAGGTTAATATTGGGATCTATTTCAGCACTAACGGCGGCTCTTACTTCAGGATAAGGAGAATTGGTCATCAACGACGGATCACCTTCGATAAAGTCACGACTATCATCTTCAGTGATATCGATGATTTCGGTATAAACCTCCTTTTCCTTGGTAGGACTGGTATCCTTTTCGCTATCGTTATTATGGGTCACGGTGGTGGTGATGGCTACTTCATGGCGAGTATCTGAAGAAGACGATGATGCCGACCCTTGCGAGTCGAGCGTATTCGTTGAATGACGACGGGATTTAAAGTATGAAACAAGTCCCATAGTTGATTAGATTCCAACCAGAACAATGCCCAAGATATTCAGATCTATTTATCTATATATATATCTATATATATATATATATATATAGATATATTCAGGTAGGTATTGTCGGACTGAAAAGAGTCATCGATACGGCAATCAACCAGAAATCTTAGTACAAGACCCTATTGATGAATCCACAGTTATCTACCATCGAACAATAAGCTGCGATAATGCACCCACTAATTAATTTTTAGCGGCATCGAAACAAACTGTGGCAGATAAGCTTATTTCGTTTGTATAGCAAAATGCAACATGTCCTAATAATAAAAGTCAGAGAAAAAAAGAAAAGAACAAGCCAACTTTACACAAAAAAGCCGTGATGTCAAAAATAATTTTTTTGCTAATTGCCTAACAGCCACTTATTGCAAGTATAATGAAATCATATCATATCGTGAGACCAATATTTTAACAGCCGATATCCGCCAGATAATAAATCAGATGCTTGGCTGATTGGTGGTGGCCGTGTGGCATAGAGAGATGGTAAGCTCATTTCTTTCCTCTCCGAATTTTCCCATTATTATTGTCATTTTTATTATTGTCAGCTTCTATTTTTTCAGGCTGCTGGTGTCAAAAATTATATGTCAAAAATATTTTCTTACGCTTGACACAACCCGTACACCACACGCAACATTTGTATGCGGGAGTCCAGCTTGTAAGGGAGGTGATGATACAGTTTCATTAAAGGTTAATATATTACACAATTATATAGCACTATACGTAGCTCTTAGCATTGACGGCGGACACTCGAGCGTTTTTCATTTGCTTATAGAGCAAGCCACCCGAGAAATACACCGCCAAGGCCGCTAAGAAGATGAAGAGGAAGATCCAGATGGCGGCCAAGTTATCGGCTTTGGCAGCCGTAGGACAAGCATGATGCGAACGGACTTCGAACACGTAGTTGCAGTTGTTGACGGAGCCAATGTAGGAGATGTGGGCTTTAGCCATCATTTCTCGATCACAGGTGAAAGTAAGGATGGTCGATCTTCTTAGAGGTTCGCCCGTTTTATGATTGACGAGATTTTCACAGTAGGACCCGTTTTCGTACGTCAAGGTCAATTTACGGCCCTTGAACTGGGGTTTGGTGGAATATTCCCCTATCGACACGTACTGGCCCAGTTTGGCATCGATATAATAACCCCCGACTTGCAGCGAATTGACTCCATCCTTCAATTCATTCAAATTATCGTGATGTTGTTTGAACGGCGACGAACAGATCCCCAACGTATAGTTGTGGCCACTGTCGTATCCACGCGAGGTCCAAGGCAAAGCACGCCCGTCGTTCCCGAGGGTCGACAAACTACGCAAGTCAATGAACCCATGGTTCAATGGGTTGAACACGGTGCATGGATCAAGGATTTGTTGGGCTTTATGCGAGGAGTGGTGTTTGGAGTTCTTTTGATGCTGTGCTTGTTGTTGTTGTTGGTTGATATGGGCCTGATCCACCGGGTAATTGGCACTCGGATCATGGTGCAATGATAGATGGGATATGGAATCTAAGAAATCAAGCGAGCTCTGCGTTAACGGCCCATTGGGTGCTCGTTCAGTCACGATAAATAGCCCCACTATAATGAAGCTCAACAGAGCTAGTAAGAAAAGTCGACGGTAAACCTTAGCCACCATGATGACTAGATGTGTATATGAAAACGAGTTTGGATTGAATTAGATATATCTTGGATCAAATTAAGCGAATGAATACCCACTTGGACGTGACGGGCTACTGAAACACGAGATTAAAACACCAACTTCAGAATAAATAAGGCATATATATACAACCACCACCAGGAAGATAACCCAAATTGTTGAATTAATTATCTAATTTCTAAAAAAAAAAAAAACAGTATATACAAATGTATCTGAAAAAGAAATAAAAGTCGTTTCCCTATTATTGTGTTTGGTTAACCCGAACTGTAAGTCTTCTTCTCTCATTTTTTTTCTTTTCGTCTTCGTTTTTTTTGTATTATTTTTTTTTTTTGATTTATTACCGTAAATGAAACGTCCTTGGACCTATTCGGAAATTTGTTTTTATTAAGGTGCACGGGTGCATAGTTTATTCGATTTTGTTTCGGGATGTACGGGCGTAGCAGTGCGGAAGGAAAGAAGGGTCAACCGAAAATAACAACGGTAGGAGAAGCAAGTTAGTAGAACTTCATCGATACCGTTAGACGACCATCGCTTGAGTTAGATTGACTGGTATTGCGAACATTGGCATTCAATTGAGCCCGTTCGTTTGTGTTATTGTCATCGCTACTTTGATTCTATTATTTGCATGTCTCGTTGTCGATCTGCTTCATTGCCGTTGCCCTGCTGATTCATTTTTCACATATATATAAAGAAATATATATATATGTCTAGTACCGAAATTTACTTTGAAAGGTCCAATTAATAGATAATAACCATGGACGCTTGGGGTGGTATACTGCAGGCTTCTGGTTTGCTCGGAACTGCTCATAATAATGATATTATCAATGCTGCCAATTCATCCGCTTCCCATATTTTGAACTATTCCGATCCCCTTTTCTCCAAGATTCTTACTGCTAAGAAAGCATTACAAGTGACCCTTGAACTGTCCATTGATTCGTCCTCGGCGTTGCCCGATAAATCCACGGTGGAATTGTTGATTTCTGCCTGTGATGGTGATTTGGTCACACTTGAATCATTGGTGCGATCAAGTCCTGATTTGGTTAATCATCTATACCCAAGTGAACTGGCCGGAATCACCCCTTTGATTTACGCCATTGCATTTGATCAGTACTTGGTGGCAGAATCGTTGCTTCTGAACCATAATGCCGATCCTGATCAACATGATACTTTGGTCCATCATTACACTCCATTGATGTGGGCCGTTTATTTCAACCAATTGGATATGGTTAAGTTGTTATTCAATCATCAGGCCGACCCGTACCTTGTACCTGACGAAACCACCAAGAAAAATGCCATTAGTTTGGTGATCCCTGAAAATCAGGAAATTTACCAGTTTTTCAAATCTCATAATTTACTTAGGAATAAAGCCACGTCTCCCTTTGACGAGGATGCCGGCCCCGATGGCAATGGAGCCTCGTTTTTCGATGACTACAGTCACCAAAAGGATGAGGAGATGGACGCTCTCTCTAACCAAATCAAATTGCAGAGTATATCTGCCACCAGTGCATTATACATTGATAACGAAGATGTTGAAGAAGATTATGATGAAGAACAATTATTGTCCACCAATCATATATTACAACAAACTCCCACGTTTGAGTATGATAAATTATTACCTGAACAGTACATCAAATTCACCGATTCCGATATCCCATCATTACTTGATTATATTTTCAATTTACGAACCAATGTGATTTCTTCTCAACACGATACCAAGATCCCGGCTGCCATTGTATTCCAATTGATGCGGTACTCACACTTGAAAGTTGATAGTAAGGAACTCACCGAATTTTTATTTGATTGTTTTATCACCCGATTACGGTCCGTCACCAATACCAAATCTGGAGTATTTAATATGGCTATGAATACTGCTGATCATACTGGTGGTAGTGGTGGAGACACCAGTACTGCTCAAGCGGCTGCAGGTGGGGCCGGGGATATTGTACTTTTAAGTTACTGGTTATCGGTGATCCAATTTTTACACTTTTATTTTGGTAAGAATGATTTTTATCAAAGTTACCCCAAATTTCTTCAAGAACTTATTAATATAGTTCAATCCTTGATTGCCACGTTATCATTTTCAATCAATTCCCGGTTGAACTTGTTGATTGACGATTGTTTACTTAACTTCACCAATTTGGTGGATGTTTCCAATGTATTATATGCCAAAGACTGGAATTTGTTTAAGAGTAAGAACAAGAAAAGTCACCCTAATACTTATGATGATATTTATAATATGTTGTACCCACCATCACAAACAGAATTAATGAAGCCTTCACCTTTAAGATACATTCAAGTCTTGGGGGCATTAGACTACGTCTTGAAATTACATGAGGTGGATACGTTATTTCGATTCGAGACGTTTTCGCAAGTTTTTTACTATATTAATGCCATGATCTTTAATCGTATTATCTCGAGTTCGAAATATTGCTCGAGATCGAAAGCAGTTCAAATCCGATTAAATGTATCGACGTTGGAAGATTGGTTACGGTCTCATAATTATAAGATATTCAAGCCCGATTTCATTGGTGGATTGGATCGGTTATTGGGGCCCGAGATGAAAGAAATTAGACTTCATAATTTATTGGAGATTTCGAATGATCTGAAGAATCCCCATTCATTATCTTTTTATTATAATTCGTTGTACTATGTGGGGAAGAGTCAATTAACCCCCACGATTGAACTATTACAGTGGCTTCAATGTATGTCGGCACTCAATGATGAAGAAAGTTTGATTAATACCATTAATCAATTTGATCTGTTGAATTATTACCAACTTTTTAAGATTATGAATAAATTATACAAGTATGAAGTGGACGAGATCAAATTACCCAAGAATTTGGTTAATTTAATCAAACGATTAATGAATGAACAGGGAGAAAAACAAATTGAGAATCAACATAAAAATTTACATTACATGACCCAATCCAATTTCTTACTGAAAGAAGTATATATATATTTAAATCCCAATTTTGTCTTTGGGGTGGCATTACCAAACCTAACCGAATTGATCAATAATTACGGATCGGGACTCGGGGGTGTCAAGGTACTCCGGGCAAAGAAATACCAACCTTCATTACCAATCAATATAATGGATGATATTGATGACATCAAGCAGAAGAATCGTAATGCTAACGTCAACGATACTTACGATTACGAAGAAGATAATGACGAGGATGAACCCAACCATGACGACGAAGAAGACGGCAAGGAACCCGACAATAAGAATGACGCCACTCCTCACGATGGCCTGAAATCGTTTAAAGGAGATGAATTGTTCAAACAAGTCCAACTCCCCAGTTCCTTGGCCCACAAAGAGTGGGATAACGATATTGAGGCTAATCCATGGTGATCCCAAACCCCAAGAACACGTGACGTGTATATAATCAATTTCTTAATCCATATGAATATATATATATATTTATAGTTTCAACTTGTGAATTAGACGGCAAAATAAGTTCGCACAAATCCACACGAGACTTGTCGTAGCGTAACCTTAATAATCCAACGTTCATAATCACCAGTCGACGATGAAACAACCACCGTCGGCACCAATGGGGTAACAACCCCCACTGGCTGGTGATGAAACTAGGAACAGGGTTCAACCGTACAAGAAAAAAAAATAACAAGTTGACAAAAAATAATGGAAACAACAAGAGAAAATAGAATAATCAGAAACAAGGGCTTAACACAGTAATGAAGTAATGATGTCGAGGTTGGCACAGAGAACAATGCTCAGCCAGGAAAGATGAGCTTACAATAGCCTATTGTACAGGCCAGCTGACTGATTCATAAATGACCAAAAAGCAGAACCAAAAAGAGAACCAAAAAGCAGAACCAAATCAGTCAAGCAAATCAAGCCAGTTAAAGCCAGTCAAGTGCCGAAGTCAAGCACGTCAAATGCCCAAGTCAATAAGTCCATCGATCAAATAAGAAGGTAAAACGATGGCTGTGGGCCGAGGAAAGACTCGACTAATAGGGTTGTCTGGACTCAGCAAACGACACTATATACAAGTTCGACTATACAGGCCTGCCTATTGTTCCCACCGATTGTTATTGAGTTATGAACACCATCACTTCCAATAGGAACGATACACGGTGGAAAAATCAACTCTTCAACAAAACAAACAGAATGGAAAGAAAAACAAACAAAACCAGGAATTATAAATGGTCCATACACTATGTTCAAAATACAATAGTACGTGCCTCCTTTTGGGAACGAGCCAAGAAACTGTCGTTAATGAACCTGCCACGGCCTGCCATCTGCTATTAATTGCTCTTTTTCTTTCCCAATCCATACCGTAATGGTGGGAAATTTGGGGTATTCAACCATTCTAGATTGGCTTAACTGTAAATAAATCTCTCCTTGGGAAAAATATTTAAGGGGAATGGGCATTTTTTTTTTGTTTTTGCTGAAGAAAAAAACAACAAAAAAGAAAAGAAAGCAAGTATGCAGTCTCACAACACAATGACATATTGCAAAAATTGAAGGTTAAAGCTGTTTACTGTTGGACCTGTTTATTTATATAAATATAAGAATATCAGGTCAGTATGGGAAAATGGGGGAGGAGATCTGGTGTTACGTCTTTAAGCCTACACACCTACACACTCATTACTTCCCACCATGTACACTCGTTTTGCTTACTCAGTAGTGTCGGCTTTAGCACTCTCTTCCAGTGTCCACGCAAGTCCAGTTCTGAACGCCATTGCAGCTGCCGGCTCCAGTGGAGGTTCTTTGAGTGCAGCCTCCTCTTCGTCTTCTTCCAGCGATGGCGGATCTTCGAACGCCATCGCCGTTGCCTCGTCTTCTGGCTCTAACTCGGCTGCGTTGGCCGGTGCTTCTTCAGGTGAATCAGGATCAGCTTCTTTGGCTGGTGCTTCCTCGAGTGAATCGGGCAGTGTTGCCTTTGCTGGGTCCAGTTCTGGTAAGAATTCCAACTCCAAAGATGGGTTTGTTAAGCTTGACTTCAATGTTTTCACCGGGTTGGATTTGGGTTCTGCTTTAGAACATTTCTCGGAAATTTTCAAATCATTAACTCCTCGTGATGATGGCAACAAGACTCAAACCGGTTCCTTATCGAATGAAAAGTCTTTCTACGTTTCCACCTTAAAGATTGGTTCTCAAAAAGATGAAGTTAAGGTGTTGTTGGATACCGGATCTTCCGATTTATGGGTTATGTCTTCTAAAAACCCCCACTGTAAAGATAACGGAGGGAACATTGACTGTGAACAATACGGTACTTATGATGAAACCGCTTCCAAGACTTGGGAAAGTAACGATACCGATTTCTCCATTCAATACTTGGATAACACTTTTGCTTCTGGTGTTTATGGCCAAGATACCGTTTTCGTCAATGATGATTTTGAAATTGAAGCAGCCAACTTTGCCGTGGCTGACAACTCTGACTCTAACGTGGGTGTTTTCGGGATCTCCTACAAGACCGCAGAAAGTGCCGACCAAGAATATAACAACTTACCAGTACAAATGAAAGAACAAGGTTATATCAACAAGATCGCCTACTCTTTATACTTGACCGGTGCCGAATCTGAAAAGGGTACCATTCTTTTCGGAGGTATCGATCACGCCAAATACTCCGGGGAATTAGCTTCCATCGATATCAAAAAACAAAGTGGTGAATTATTATACTTACAAGTTCCTTTAACTTCAGTCAAGGTCACCGTGAGTTCCAATGAAACCGCCAACACCAGTGATTCTACTTCTGATTCTCCTTCTAAAGCTTCCATCAGTGACTGGTTGAACAGTATTTCTTCCGGGGCAGACTCTGGTTCTGACTCTTCCAGCTCTGAAGGTGACAGTAGTACCATTGATTTAAACAATATCGCCGCCATCTTGGATTCCGGTACCACTTTATCCTTCTTGCAAAAAGATACCGTTGATAAGATTGTTAAACAATTACAACCAGGTGGGGCCAGATTCGACTCTAGTAACGGGGGTTACATCGTTGCTTGTTCTTTAAGACAACAAGGTAACTCGTTAACTTACAAGTTCAATAATGAAAAAGATATTGTTGTTCCATTATCTGATGCCATTCTCGATGCCGGTACCGATCCTAAGACTGGCCAAAAAATCTGTATGTTAGGTGTTGTTCCAGCTGATCAAGTTATCTTGGGTGATAACTTCTTAAGATCTTCTTACACCGTTTTCAATTTGGATGACGGGGTCATCCAATTGGCTCAAATTAAAAACACCGACTCCGAAGATATCGAAGTCATTTCATAAACTCATCGATAAGTATCTATATCCAGTTGGTCTGTGATTAGATCATATCAGTTTATATTTTCTACTTCTTTTGTTAAATTCATCTCTGTTTTCGTTTTAAATAAATACCATTTTTTTTTTTGTAACTTAACTTGTAACTACAAAACAGATCAACTATCTTATATAAAGTATAATTTATATTATAAATGCTAATATGTACAGGAAGAAATCATTATGATACAAGGAAATTCATTAAATTTGAGCTAAGAAGTTGTTATTGTTGATTCTGGCAATATTTTGCTTACGTAACTGTTTTCTTCTCCATTTCAAAATATCAGATTCTTTTAATTGGTCATTTAATTTTTGTTTATCAAGACAGTCCCATAACCACTCTGGGTACTGATCGTCTTCTAAAGCCACTGGCTCATCACCGGCTTTTCTGACTTTTAAGTTTAACACAGTACCGGCAGCACACGAGGATTTAGGTTGAGAAGAGGCATCGGTGGTGCTGGAAGTTTCGCCTGGATTGGTAGTAACGTTACGTAAAACAGCACTGGTGCTCAAACTTCTGGGGAATGAGACGGTGGCTCTACTCACAGACGTGCGTAAAGATGGTATTATGCTTCTCAACATCGTGGTATATGTGCTTGGATTTGTTGATGTTGGTTGAAATGGCAGGTATCGTCTCTGTATTTTTCAATCATATAAAAATTTAGCCAAAGGAACAGGAAAAAAGAGGAAAAAGTTACCCGGAATGAGATCGACAATGTCGCATTACCCAAATGTCGTGCGACATCAGCAAAAAGGTCGTGGCGATTGCTCAAAAAAAGAACAGAGCAGAAGATTAAAAATTTTTCAGTGGGCAACCAAAAAAAACCACCAAAAACAAAAAAAAAAAAAAAGAAAAGTCAAAGTGGAAAATTGTCAATGGAGGAATGTTGTAGTCTAAGAAGACATTCTTTTCTTTTTTAATTTCAATAAAGTATATTGAAGTTTATTCTTTAGATAAATAAGTATACAAGATGGCTCCAAAGAAGAAGGTTGTTGAAAAACCAATTTTATTGGGTAGACCCGGTAACAATTTAAAATCTGGTATTGTTGGTTTAGCTAACGTTGGTAAATCGACGTTTTTCCAAGCCATTACCAGATGTCCATTAGGTAATCCAGCCAATTATCCATTCGCCACGATTGAACCCGAAGAAGCTCGTGTGATTGTTCCATCGGAAAGATTTGATAAATTGTGTGAATTATATAAACCCAAGAGTGAAGTTCCAGCTTATATGACCATTTATGATATTGCTGGGTTAACTAAAGGTGCTCATTCTGGTGAAGGTTTGGGTAACAATTTCTTGGCTAACATTAGAGCTGTCGATGCCATTTTCCAAGTGGTTAGATGTTTTGAAGATTCTGATATTATTCATATTAATGATGAAGTTAATCCAGCTGCTGATTTGGATATCATTAGTGAAGAATTAAGATTGAAAGATATTGAATTTGCCACCAAACATTTGGAAGGTATTGAAAAAGTGGTTAAAAGAGGTGGTCAATCTTTAGAAGTCAAGAAAGCCAAGGAAGAAGTTGAATTAGTTAAAAGAATTATTCAATTATTAGAAGATGGAGGAAGAGTGGCCAATCATAAATGGACTCAAAAAGAAGTGGAAAGTATTAATTCCATGTTCTTATTAACCGCTAAACCTTGTATTTACTTAATCAACTTATCCGAAAGAGATTACATCAGAAAGAAGAATAAACATTTATTAAAAATCAAGGAATGGGTTGACAAATATTCTCCTGGTGATTTAATCATCCCTATTTCCGTTTGTATGGAAGAAAAATTGGCCAACATGGAAAATGATGAAGAAAGAGATGCTTATTGTAAAGAAATCGGTGCCACCTCTTCTTTACCAAAAATCATCACCGCCATGAGAACCAAATTAGACTTGATTTCTTTCTTCACCGGGGGTCCCGATGAAGTTAGAGAATGGACCATCAGAAGATACTACACTGCTCCTCAAGCTGCAGGTACCATCCACACCGATTTGGAAAGAACCTTCATCTTGGCTCAAGTCATCAAATATCAAGATTTGGTGGAATACGGGGACGAAAGCAGTGTTAAGGCTGCCGGTAAGTTGTTACAAAAGGGTAAGGACTACTTTGTCGAAGACGGGGACGTCATGTACGTCAAGGCTGCCGAAGGTAAAGCCCGTTAATCCCCCCCATCACTATATATTACTATGTATCCACATATATATATACAATCATGACTTCCTTAATGTCTATAGTTAATAGATACGCATCCCCACACTGACTTTCAATGTTAGATACGCATCCTGCACTAAACATGCCATGACTTTCAATGTTAGATGCTACACTAAACATGCCATGACTTTCAATGTTAGATACTACACTAAACATACCATGACTTTCTTAATGTTAGATGCTACACTAAACATGCCATGAATTTCTTGATGTCCCCTACACTAAAAATATCCATCGTACAATAACTGGCTGCAACGGAGTCTGGAAATAGCCATTCCCCTATCGGTCTAAATTGTTGCTCCACGTGCCACTCCATTTTTGTCAAACAAGGCTGCCGAAGAGACCCAATGCTGTCACACGCTAACAATCTGAAAAAAAAAATATATATATATATACATCTATATAACAATAATGACCAAATAATAATAATCAACTGAGCCTTGTCAAAAATTTTAACAAAAACAACCGAATAACAATCGACTTTAATTCATTGAGACATTTTTCCTGTTCGTTTTTAATAAAATTTTGATCTGCCTGCAACTCCCCTTATTCTTTTTTCACTCAAATTCCCTTTCTATTTTTTTTTTGTTTCTTTTGTTTGTTATTTTTTTTTTTTTTTTGTTAGTTGTTTTGCTGTGCCCGTTCCCGCCCACCGCTTTTTCCAAACTTGATTAACCTGGCTTAGCTTGGGGGGAACCACGACGTACGTTCATCTCAAGTATATATCTGGCCGTTTTCCGTCTTGGGTGCATCCTACCCCTGAGGAAGCTTTTTCTTTCGTCATGGGTTCTATTACTCCAATTATAAACAATACGTCAAACATCTAACCGATTCGTCGCCTAATTGTTTCAAGAAAAATAGAACAAGAAAAGACAGGGAACCAAGGTATGTGCTCGTGATGCGGTTCACTTTGAAGAAAATCATTCTATCGGTATTGGCCTCGTCGGTGCTCTTATTCTTTATTGTATGGTTCCAATTTTTTTTCACAGGCTCGTTCCTCGCCAGGAAAATCGAAGGGTTTCAGGCTAGTTTCACCAGTGAAGCTTTCCGAGAAAGTGATTTGTACATTAAGGATTTGCTCCATCATTCCAAGTATCAATTTGGGTTCTCGAACGGGTTTCAAAATTATTTGACAAAGAACCCCCATTTTTTGAAACATTTTGAAAATAATGGAGATCATGATGCTATCATTAAGGATCTTCCTACTAAATGTGAAATTTTCTTCCATTATTTCGATTCAATTAACCCTGATTTCAAAATTCAACTGTTTTTAAATGAAGATGAACGCTACGATAAAGGTATTGTGAAAAAGGGCAATTTCTTTCGTGATCGTACCAGTAAGTTACAAAAAGAAAAACGTAAACAATCTTTATCTGAGCTGATTACAAGACAAGATAATATCACCATCAATGAACAATTTAATCAACAATGGACCCAGACGGCCAAGACGGATCAATTGATGGCCGATACTATCACCTTGATGCGTCTATATGGTCAATGCTTCATTCGTCAACACCCCGGCTCCATCAACCAGGACGTACTTCAGCATGCAAACAACCAACAACAGTTTAATAAGTACACAGACAAGTTTTTCTACTTTCTCAGTGATAGACTCCCCGGTTTCACCAACCACAATGAAACCGTCGAATTAAGTAACGAATTCCCCATCTATAATGAAGATAACGTTTTTGAAGGTGAAACCGTCAAGTATAACATCACTCATCATAATATACTTCAATTCATTCAACAAAACTCGAGTGGTAAAGGTATTGTCATTTCAGCCACTACCCGGTTCACTAAAGATATAATCAAACTTATTCGGGTACTTCGGGCCCTCAATAATGAATTACCCATCCAAATTGTATATAGAGGTGATTTAAACCAACGTAGTAAAAACTACATCAAGGCCGCGGCCGTGGCCGATCCAGAAGAATTGTTCAGTCTAAACATGTCTCCCGAAATCAAGATGGTCATACCAGAATTAGAAATCATGAAAACAGCTCAAAAGTATGGTTCCAAGTTCCCCAAACAAGATATTTGGTTTATTGATTTACAACCAGTGATAAATCGTACTTTCAAATACGTCTTCACTGGTTATACCAATAAATTGCTTGCGTTATTATTCACCTCTTTTAAGCACGTCATGTTATTCGATGCTGACGCCGTTCCCCTAATTAAACCAGCCGATTTCTTTGAGTTGGAACAATATATTAAATCAGGTACTTTGTTCTTCCAGGATCGTTCTTTACGTGATATAAATGATTTTGTCGAAACTAATTTCTTCACCAAATTAATGCCCTTGGGTAATGGTGGTGATAACGATATTGATAAATTGTTTGGTATCCAACCAGTAACCGAAAAAACTTTGGGCAATAGTTACATGCGTGGTTGGAGACATTTCCAAGAAGCCGGAATCGTGGCTATCGATAAAAGTAGACATTTTATGGGGATCTTGATGACCATGCCCCTTGTTCTCTGGGCTGAACCAGTAAAATCTTCTATTTGGGGTGATAAGGAAATGTACTGGATAGGTCTTTCCATGGCCGGTGATGAAGACTATGAATTCAATAAGTATCAGGCTGCTAGTATTGGTGAAGTATCTGCTGATGCTTCCAAAAAATATTACCCTAATGCTAAGGCCAATGAAGTTTGCTCTACTCACCCAGGGCATATTTATCAAGATGGTCAACTCTTATGGATTAACTCGGGTTTTAGTTTCTGTAAGAAAAATGGTTATTTCAGAGATAAGAGTCAGTTCCCCTTCTCTACTTTTGAAAATTTGGATTTACAATCTTTATACCGAAACCCACTTCGTATTAAGCATGGTATTGTTCCTCCAAGCGTGCCACCAATTAGAGACATTGGTAGTCCTGTTGACGATACTCAAGAACAAAAGTTCATTAATAGTTGGAAATCACGTAAAAAAGATATCGATGAAATTAATCGTGATTCTTCTGACCTTCTGCCTTCTAAACAAATCACCGACTGGAATCCCCAAAAAGGATGGGTTAAAAGCAGTATTTGTAATAATTATTATTACTGTGCTTATGATGTCGTGGATAGTTACAACTTTCAGGATGAAAATTCCGAAAGTGAACAAAATATTTACGATTCCGGTAAATTATTCACCTTTAGTGTCGATAGTCGAGAACTATTCGATTACTTAGGTAAAATTTGGGTTACTGGTAATGCTAGGGTATTACCAAAGTCTAAAGACGAATTAAAAAAAGAACGTCTAGCTGCTGAAGCAAAAAAGGAGGCCGAGGAAAAGGCTAAACTAAGTGAAGAAGAGCAGAAGAAACAAGAAGAACAACAAAAATTGGAACAAGCGAAAAAGCAAGAAGCGCAAAATACCGACGAAGATAATAAACCCGCTAAAGCTGGTAATTTACAAATTGACTTGAAAGAAATTCTCGATAGTGCCGGAGTCGGTGGCCCGCAAGAGCCCAGAGAATTACAAACGGTTGCTTAACCTTTTACGGAAGGTTTTTCAAACAATTTTTGACGATTAAAACTACATTCAATTCACGAACCTGCATTACTTTATTTATGTTATATTTATGTATTTATGTATTAAAGCTTTTTTTTTTTTTTTTATATTTATAATAGAAATTTATCCCGTATATTCATACAACTATTATTTCTTAGCAGATAAGACAAGAGCATGTGTACACATTGGCTTACGAAGATACTCCACATCCTGGATTGTTACCTTGTCACTCTCTTTAACATTAGCAGCAAATATCTTCTCCAAAGTATCTTTAAGCTTAGCCTTCTCCTCTTCGGGCAAAGCGGTAATGTATGACCTCGTGGCCCAATACAGGTATAAGTCTCTTTGTTTAATGAAAGAGTTATAGAACAAGAATTCCTCCTTTTGGATGGGGCTGAAGTATTTGTTAGTTTCACTAAGCACGCCTCGCCATCTCCCATGACGATACTGCGGGGCGTTGATACCATAAGTGTAAACATGTCTGCCTAGTTCAGTAGACCATGAAGTTTTCCCAAACACACCTTCAGCAATTTGGAAAGGCTTGGTCTTGGAATCTGGTAAGCGTTCAACTAACTTCAACCCGGTCTCGAGAACTTCTTGTGTCAAATTTTGTTCATCAAACAAAAATTGAAACTCAGGTAAATTCTGATCCTGAATAGTGAGACTGGTTGCGAATGGAACATCGAGATTCCAAATCATTCCAACAACCCCTCCTGGTTTTAACACTCGATACATTTCTTTCAATGAATCTTCATCGGCAAACCAATGGAATCCTTGAGCAATAATTATGGCATCTTGACTCGAGTCAGGAGCATTAAGGCTATAAGAAGAACCTTCAATCGCATTAATATTTGGAAAGTTTTTCTGTAGTGATGATAGCATTCCGGTTGAAGGCTCTACTGCGAGTAAATTCTCATCCCAACCTAAATCTACTAAATTACGAGTGAACTTGCCAGTCCCAGCTGCTAGTTCTAATATCTTCTTGTCAGTATAGTATTTGGTTTCAGAAGCCAATTTTAAATCAATAAGAAATTGTTTCGTAATTTGTTGCGAGAAGGATGGCCGCAAAATATCGTATGAGGCATGATTGGCGTTGAATGAATTGATGGCTGTGCTATGGGGTTTAGTCATTTTTCAATCTGATAAAGATCAAAACTTCATGGACAAGAAAAGTTTGTTGGAAAAGCTATCATTACTCCTGGTTTTATAATAAAAGTTGACATATCCCCTGGTAGTTATTATATGCCCGAGCCGTAGCTCGGACCGAGACTGCAAAAAAGCCCTCCTGCCACACATTTGTAGGGATACACTTGAACTTAAACTTAAAAAAAAAGTGAACCTTGTATTAATTGTATATATATATGTAAATTTATACTGACCGTCAATAAAATCATATCCTCGTACCTCTAAAAGTAAATGTATAAAAAGTAGTTAAATAAAAAATAATAATAATATAATAATAGTAAAAACATTAATGCGTCAAAAAATTGGTCCATCCATTAGATGGACCATGGGGAAATAGAATTACACGAAGAAATGAAAAGTGAGATGGGGGTGGATTAGGATCAATTTAATTTGATATTGTTTGAGTTGGTGAATTCTTCAATAAATTTTAAATTGATGGAGTCATTTAATTTGACAAACGCTGATTTGAATTCATTTAATAAACTAATACGATCATGATCAGATTTAATGAAAATTTCAAGGAAGTAAAAATTAACCAACTTAGATATACCATGATCAAAACTGATTAACTTATTGATCAAAATATTTAACAAATCAGATGAATTCAATGAAGTTAATACCTTGATGATGTTGATCAAGTTGGAAGTTGATAATGACGTAAAACCAGCAACTTGCAAAAATTTCAAATAGTTTTGGAACAAGTTGTTGACAGGACGGGTATCCATGTTCAATTTGGCTGATAATTTACCTGCGTTAGCCAAATCAGTCAAGCACAAGTTGATGAAATTTTGTTGGTTGAATTTGATGAAACCTTGGTTTTCTTTATAAGTGTCAAACATCTGTTGAGCTGAGCCGGTCATGAGAAAGCGGGTTGACAACTCATGCAAGTCAGTGACATTCATTGAGACTGGAACGTAAGCACCGGTTCTCAAAAATTGCATCAATTCAGCGAATCTATACTGATGATTCACCAGGTTATATGAATCAACAGCAGGGCCGAATTTCTTTAGGCCGACAGAAAAATCACCTTTGGTAATATAATAAGCAAAAAGCAGTTGAATGAATTCTTCTGATTCCATTAATTTGATATTCAGCTGATCACCTCTATCTAAAATAAATTTGAAAAATGGGATAAATTCATTCAATTTGTTTAATTCCAAGAAGACGGCACATAAGGAATAAGAAATTGAGAGATGCGAAGCTTTAGTCAAATCAAGTTGATCATTAATGATGGATTCATGAGGTTTGTACAATTGGTAAATAAGTTCATGTTGACCTTTTTGTAACAATGCAGTAAACAAACATGATACCCATGTGTTATTGCTGTTTAAACTGTACAATTTATCAAAATTATCAGTCATGGTAGAAAGAAAGTACTTATTTGATGAAAGTGAAAGTGATTCAGATAGCCAGCATAAGACATCGGGGGTTTTCAATAATTCTTGAGTTTGAACTTGGTAGTTTGGATCAAGTAAGAATTTCAAAATATGAATGTTGATTTTATCAATATTATATTTAATCATTGAACCAATCAATTCGAACTTGGTGTCGGGATTTGGGAATTCCAGACTTAAAATACGAGCGACAAATTCATCAATTTTAACATCATGATTTTTGGACAAACACTCCAACAAAAATCTTTGATTAATGATGATTCTCCAAGTGGCTTCATTAAACTTATAACCCTGTTGGAATAAGTTGATAAATTTACCCATACCTGAGGAATAGTTGATTGATAACAAATGACTTAAATTTAAGTTGTAGTCCATATCGATATCGTTGGTTGCAATTTCAGTATTATTGACAGAAATCTTCAACCCATCGAAATTACGACAGGCATCAATCATATCATTAGAGAATTTGAAGTTAGTTAACGACTTGGCCCTGTCTACACATTCAACGAAGCTTTGTTTGATTTCTTGCTTAAACAGAATCAAGTCGGGGGATAATTCAATATAGTAGTTTTCGGTATCTTCAAGTTCATTAATGATGTAGGATTGATATTGCAAAATCTTGGTTAAATGGCTAGCATTAATGGATGGGGTGTTTTTGACGTAATCAACGAACACACGCATGATTAACATTAATCCATAGGCGTTATCTGACTCCAACTTGTAGTTGCTGAAAGCTTTGTTAATCAACAAGGAGTTCAACAATAAGTCCACACGCGCAGTGGCAGTCTCAGTGCCCACTAAGAAATGGCTCATTTCCGACACAAAATGGTTGATGAATTTGGATTGGTGTTGATAGTGCGGGGTTTGCGATTCAATCAAATTCCACATGAGGAGATAGTAGTACTCGTTCTTATTGAAAATACTGCCTTGATACAAGTAGGAGCATAATTTTTTCAAGATATTAATATCAAAGATGATGTGATTTTTCAGTAAGATTTCTTTGATTAATTGGAACACATTTTCATGGTGACCCAAATCGATAGATAATGAAAGGAGGAAATCACGACATTGAACCTTTTTATTATTGAGAAATAATGAGGTTAAATCACGATGACATTTGTAATTTTGGTAATCTTTTCTGATGGCAAGGCAATTATACAAATCCCAGACAATGGAGTAGTATTTTACTTGTTCCTCATTAATTTCATGTAAACGGGGTGATTCTGATTGTTCGAGAGATAATTTTTCGTGCTCCAACATATTATACTTATTGATGTAGGCGTTGATCATTTCATTGTATAAGCCCACCGAAAATTCGGGCATGTAACTGATACTATTAAATCTGGAGAATAATCCATAAGCTTGCTTAAGTCTTAAATCATCAGCGAGCATGGACTCGACAAAAACCGAAATCAATTGACTGACCAGGGATTTGGAAGGAGTGATTGTGTCATGCGTACCGGCACAAGCGTCCACTGACAGCTTATAGTCATTCAAGATATCATCCAAGAATTTAACGGCCAATGGGAAATTATCGGTTTTAATTAGAGACTGGATGATGACCGAGTACATTTTGGTTTCGTACTGGGCAATTTGCTTCTTCAGAGTAGATTTGAACATGTCATAAACAGACTGAATATATTCGTAAGTATCTTCTTTAGAATAATTAATGTATTGCGGCAAGTGTTTGGCTAGACTGATAAGTCCCACGTAGTATTGACCATCATCCACGGCAAATTTGTTATGCAAGGCCAATATTTTCTGAGTTAGTTCTGGGGTGAGTAAATTAGGATGAACGTTGACAATGGCCACCAAAACCGGTAATACAACTGGTAAATCGAGCTGGTCGAGGTTTTTAATTGACGTAAACAATTCGATCCCAACTTGACCAAATTCCTGACCTTTGATAAATAAGTCATTATAGAAAAGTTGAGGAACTTTGGAGAAATGGCCCAATTTGATACAGTCCAAACTGCCTTGGAAAACACCTTGTAATACGATGCTAAAAGTGGTATGATTTGGTTTTAAAGCCTCATTCTTAGAAGCAGCAACAAGAGTATCTTGGTATACGGTAAGCAAGTTTGTGAGGCGAGATTCGATTGATTCTAAATTGGCTTGGTCGTTATCGAGAGCACGTTCATTGATGGAAGCCAACACGATATTATACACGTCGATCGAAGGGCACGCAATTCCATTTCTCTTGAGTGCTTGATATAAGGGGTAGATGGTATTTAAGTCACTTGGACAAGTACTATTCTTGTATGCATTGATGATCTGGGTTATTTGAGTACGAGCAAAATGAGATTCAAACGAGGGTTCTTCTTTTGATTGTACTTGTGGTTCTGGAACCGTATCCTGTTTGATAACCGGTTCAAATGTCACGTCTTTCTCAACTTTAGAAGCGGTGGAGAAATAACGGACTTGGTTGGTGGTGAACTTGGCCGTGGGTTTCAAAATGGATAACGTGGAGAGAGAGTCACGAGAAATGCTCTTTAAGTAGTTGATTTGGTGGAAAATGTCCCGATTTACTTTGGAAATATAGAAACGAGTGGAGCTTTCCAAACCGGCGTCATCAACCACTTCTTCTTGAATATCGGCATCATAAGCAAACGTGCGTTTTTGACGCTGCTGTTGCTGGTGCTGCTGTTGTTGTTCATGTCTCTTCTTGCGTTCGGCATCGTGACTGAATATCGTATAATACAACCCATAATGGCCCGAATCGATACTTAGAAAATGATGTCTGGCGTTGGACGTGGTATGAGGACCGTCATTGGGCCAGTGTTTGGTATAGAAATTGTTGAAATTGACAATAGCATGACTGTTTATATATGGATAGGCACTTTGAAAGAACGAGATGCGTTCACTGTGTCTAGCCAGCTTAATAAACGTTGAAAACACCATGCTGTAACACCTTACTGGAACATACTAATCTCAAAGCAAAGTTAATGAATAGATGATAATAGCCTGGATGGGGAAATAAGAATAGATATAAAGAAGTTCTAACTCGAATATTACACAAGCGCCACCCACAAATCAAACTTGAAGTAAATATAATATAGCACCTTTTTTTTTTTTGTTTTCTTAATAAAGAAGAGTAACAAAAATACGACAAAAATATATATTCAGCCAATAAAAAACACTAAGAAAAACCTTAATGCGGATATTCTGCTAACAAAACAAAAAAAATATGTAAAAAAAAAAAATCAGAAGCAAAGTCTGAAAAAAAAATCGGTTTGTTAGACATTTTTTTTTGTTTTCTTAGCGTAAAAAGCAGGAACTAATATTCGGGACAATTCTTGAGTCAGCAAGACATTCATCGCCAGGAATTTGGCGGCGGGTGTAAAAAGTTGCGGTCCAAAGCCCGATGCTCGTTCGCTTTAGCTCCGTCTTGCGTCGGACAATGTCGGAGGCAGCCAGGCTGCTGTACGGGTGCTGAGTCATTTTTTTTCTCGCTTCAAATCGGAAGGGCAGCCGATCCCGAAAGGACTCAAAATGAGACGAAAAAGGTACGGGTGTGCCACTTTACTATTGTGATATCTGATCACATACACTACTTGATTACTGCGATACTCAATACGTTGTTAATTTGTTACTTCGTTACATATTTGGTTGTTACTCGATTACTACTGAAGGCTGTGATCACATACCTTTCATATGATTGCTAGGTTAAGATCACTGATAATACACTCAGTTGTATTAACACTAGTAAACGATATAAATATGAGGTGATTCTCTCTCCATCTAAGTAGAAAGGAAGGAGGAA